>CP137683.1:29344256-29484343 GCA_037976565.1 Mesocentrotus franciscanus | reverse complement strand
TTTGTCTTGTCTCTATCACAAATCCAATTAACAGTATTCTAATAGAGATATGACCAGGTAAACCTACGTTGATTTAAGTGCATTCCAAAATTGGTATTATTTTTATGAAAACGTTTATTATTAGTAGTAGTAGCTGTAGACTTTATTGGATAACTTGTTTAGCACAAGGCTAACCTGCCACAAGGTACACAAGATGTTAAAAACGAATATATAACTTTCTTCATGTCGTTTATAAATCCTTTTTTTGTATACAAATTTATTAATGAAAAAAATTAATGGTAGTTGCTTGTGTCGTGTGTAAAGTGATCATATCCGTCACGGCGTGACGATCCTGACGTTTCAATATTATTACCCAATTCATAGCCGAGTGCCAAAATGTAGAGCGCATTATCGGTTACCCGTTATATAGACATCTGGGTGGAAGTGGCACACATGGGTTAAAGAGAAGGTTGAGTTTCTGGGAAGAGGTGACAAATAATTTGTGAGCGTTATCATTGCATTATGCAAGTGTGGAAGAACATCAGAGTAAAAATGTCCCCTGAATGGCTCCTCAAATGCCTTAATATTCTAAATATTGCGTGTAACGTGATAAAAATCGTGACAGATTTTTATGCCACATGTCCGTGTAGTCCCATATACATCTTTCTGTGTACAGTGCTTGTAACTTTACCAAGACTGGGCCAAATTTCTTATCATTTTGATGATTCCAGAACCTTGCAGTACACACTAATACTTGTATGCTAGATAATCAACCTTTTCTGATCGATTCCACGGCGTTTCTTTCACAATGCAATCGCATGACCAGAACTCAACTTTATCTTTAATGTCTTGCTAAAGGACGTTGGTATTCGAACCATCAACCCTTTGATTGAGGGTGAAAAGAATGAACCACTCTGGTATTTCCGTTGGTGTTTAACAACATTTTGATAATTGTTTTGTTTAAACAAAATAATAACTTGTTTAACAATGTAATGATGATGGTTATTTCATGGTAGTTATCAAACAAAGTACCAGCTATTAAGATTGAACCAAATGAAGAGTAGAATGAATATTCGAGCATAATAGTTCTGTTCCAACAGAAAGAGCTAATAATATGAAAATGATTAAGAAAGACAATGCTTATCTTAAAGAAAGGGGAAAATTAGTCGGCCTAGTGCTAAACCGTTTCATTGTACAGAGTAACAAAGCATTTTAGAATAAGATTGCAATTACAACGATTTAGTGAGAGCTAGAGGAAGACAAAACATCCGTTAATAATGGGAAGTCCACAAGTCCACAAGACTATACAAAGGATGGAAAAGTCATTGAATAACTTCTTAGAATAAACTCCTTGGAATCTAATCTCGGTAGTAGGATGTCGGTAAGGAAGGAAACGGCTCGATCTGATTGAAGAAACATCGGTTTACTTTTTCATCATTATATGATTATCCAAAAGCAAAGCGAGGTATTATTCGTGTTCTTCATGTTCCTAGAGCCTCCCAAATTAACGTACCTCCGAACTTTTGCCGAACGAACTTTTCTTGCTTTATTTATAACTTTCAAAATGTACAAAATGATCTCATGTTATATTGGTTTTAACGTTATATAAATATCCATAAACTTTTCTAATAAAGACATATGCGGCTGATCTATTAAAGCACGAATCAATCATCACCCATCATAAAATGATTCGGAACACATACATTCCATCATGCCCATAGCGACAAGAGTTGTTTGATACAAGTTATTTGTTCAAAAGGTTATAATGTCTTTATTGTCACCGCCTGCTCAGCAAACACTAGGATACAAGGTCGCTGCAATTATCTACCACTTTTTTTTCAATTTTGGAATATTGCACTCGGTTTCATTTTGTTTCATAGCCTGTGGCATCATTTTGGTCTTAATAAAAACAGAAAAATACGAAACAGATCTGTGATAGTTCGGGGGAAAAGTCCGATTAAGCATGAGACAGTTTTGAAGTTTGATTAGCAGTCATCAATACCGAATCGGTTCGTTGTTCAGTCAGCATTTTATTTACTTTCGAACAGCTCTCCATTGCTTTTGTATCGTAGACTACATAAATTGTCATTTTCTTCCACATTTCATTTTTAATGCCTGTGCCCTAAATGTTTGTCTTCACAGATCCATTTTCTCTATGAAATCGAGGGTCTTACCTTCATAAATCATGCAATCTTTTGAAAGAGATTTCGATAATGTTCAGAACAAAGAGAAGTGGGTAGCGGATTATTTGCTGCATGAATCCTTTATGAATAAGAAAAAGCAGGAATCAATAGGGTAACATGAGCGAATAAGAGTGATGATGGTGATGGTGATGATGATGTCGATGGTGATGGTGATGGTGATGATGATGATGATGATGACGATGAGGATAAAGGTGATGGTGATGATGATGGTGATGTTGATGATGATGATGATGATGATGACGATGAGGATAAAGGTGATGGTGATGATGATGGTGATGGTGATGGTGATGTTGATGATGGTGATGGTGACAATGATGGTGATTGTGATGATGATGATGGTGATGATGATGGTGATGATGATGATGGTGATGATGATGGTGATGATGATGGTGATGATGATGGTGATGATGATAATGATAATAATAATGATGATAATAACAACAATATAAATACATTTTCTTTGTTCTTCTTATATCCATTCTTAGATCTCTGTGACGTCACGACCTCAAAGATCAAGGTGATATCAACGTCACACGATACATTCCATCACTAGATCACCATGGCAACACTAACCACGACACAATCCTCATTGTTGATGTTGGCCCTGATTCTCCTCTCACTGACTACGTCATCACTGGTCCTGGCTGACTGCCGTAAGCTTGGTCTTCAGTACAAACTTGCCAGACCAGGTTGCCGACCTGTCACCTTAGACTCGGTAGGCTGTAGAGGCACCTGTAGCGGCTACACGCGGATATCACCCAATAATTACCTCGAGGTGGAACGATCCTGCACCTGTTGTCAAGAGATGGGTTTCCTAGAGCGCACTCAACGGTTACAATGCCCCACCCTCAATCCTCCCTTTCGTGACGTCACATATAGGATACCAAGGCGTTGTTCGTGCCGCCCATGCCGGTCAGTGGCCAGTGTGAGTCGAGTGCAGACGCTAGAAGATCTACGGTTGGGTTGAGGTCTAGGCCCTCGGTCACTCATATGAACTATAATACTTGTGTCCAAATGTCAGATTTACAGAGTACTATTTTTATGACGAAGACGACGACGGCAATGGTGACACTGATGACGAATTGCACATCCAGTGTGATAAAAGTAGAAAGATTTTTTTTTAACGTGCACATACCAGAACAATTTCTTCTTCTTTTTCTGAGTTTATGTGTCTATTCAATATTGATGATTTGTGATATTAATAAGGTATTTGTTGCGGTTATTAAGGCTAAACCTAAACTAATATTCCGTTAATTTGCTTTGAACTGTGAATTTGTTTAGCTGGATAGTGTGCCATTTGTAGGTTTGGGATACATTAATGCTTTCTGACTCATTTTTATTTTAAATTTCGAGAGATTTTTTGTAAAGACATATATAAACGAATCTTCAGATACATGTATGATAATACAGTCAAGCGCAAATTTATTTATTAAAAGTTATTTGATTCCAGTCGATTTCATTTAAAAATTGCTTCTACATGATCACAAGAGCGATACAGAATTTCAGCCGCCCCTCCTCCCACCACCAAGCAAACAAACATATACATGAAATGGCTACCATTGTATGACTTGTAGAAGAGTTATCTCCTATTCTCTCCCGTCTGACTGGTCCTTTCTCCATTCTCCCATACCAGTGATGTCTGAAGAGTGTCATATTGATTCTAGAAAGGTGCTACAATTTCCGTATTAAATCAAGGGTCACTGAACGCCCCTACAGCATGAAAACTTACGTATGGAGCCTATGCTTCCACAAGAAAAACTTCTTTCATCTGAATGTATAAGCGTTTACGTTTCATCATGTGTATGGACTTATGTCTATATTCTTGTACATCATGTTCTTAAAATGCAGGGGGCCCTGGTTTAATTACTCCTGGGGCTATGAAAAGTGTCCCTTGGTTCTCTCCAAGTAATATTGGCAGATCTCCTCATAGGGGAGGGGGGACAAGTAGCAAATGCCGGACATACAAACATGATAGGATTATACCTATTGCGAAGGGCAGGAGACATCTATCTCTAGCTTGACCTATTAAAAAAGTAAATATAAGAAACGATATTTAAGTACTTTCCGAAATGACTGCCAATGCATAACCAAAACTGTATGATAAGTTACCTTGGTTTTGTATTGATATTTGTCAATTTGAAATGACTTGAATTATCTTTAAAACTTCATAATGAAACGATTATAATCACGTGCTTTTGTTGAAGACTTTTCCTATCATCTATCACTGTGCCCAATCCTTGGTTTTTTTCACAACCATCCATTTTTGTATAATATTCCTTCCAGTTGCCCAAAAGTTGACGACTGACTGTTTGTGCATAGCCTTATTTGCCTCCAAATGAATTGCTTTTCACCTGCTTCTCAACTGCACTCATATTATCATCGATTTACACGCAAAGTAGAAAGGCTGAATTCCGTTTGTTATGTCATGCGTAAATCCCGCCCAATTTACAAGTAACAAGTCAAGACATTCATCCGAACAAACCTCAAGTGTTTTCCTCTATTTGATTCAATGGGCGTACATTATACAGATGCATCCAATAGTTTACACATGCAAACGAATCAATTGGTGGGTAGTCGGGCATAGTGATGACAAACTTGTAGGGTTTTGTGCACTATTCTCAAGCGAAACAAAGACAACCATGAAGCGAAGACAGACATGTTAATCTGCTCGTCGATGCAACCTTAATAGATCGTTTTCGTTTGGTTTCATTCTTGAAAAGTGCACATTTTTCAGTGTCAAAGCAATAAGTTCTGATGCTTTAACAATCTGCAATGCACCACGAAAGCTTGCTATGGTTCAGGGCACAGCCTGGCTTATATTCAACATTCCATATTTTGTTATTAAAAGGAGAACTAACCCTTCATAGAATGTTGGCTTCGGTTGAGGCATAACAATCAGAAAGTCAAGCATATCGGTAAAAGTGCGAGAAAAATTTGACAAAAAATTGAGACAAAGTATGAGAAAGTTATGAATTTTCAACAGTTGAGGTCACTAGTTATAACAAACATTTCCGAGCAGTCAAACGGACATTATGTGTGATGTGAGGAATGGAGTTAATTATTTCATTTTGTAAGTATGTACAACAGATTCAAAATATACCCATTGATTCATTGTTCATCTTAAGTAACTTTTTTTTTTCATCGCAACACAATTGTCTATTCCCTTCAAATTCACAAAGACATATCCTAAATAACTTCACTTAGTGGTGTAGACACAGGGAGCACAATGGGCACATGCCCCTCCCCGACATATTCGAAGAAAATAAATGTTGTGACAATTAAATTATTATACTTGTTCTTCACAATTTTGCTTACAGTAGGAGCTTTAAATTATTTTCAACATCAAATGAAATTTACTAGTGAAACACCTGGTTCCCGATAGTAAAAAAATGTATGGTTGAATAAAAAATAATGATTATTATATTCGATGACCAGGGTACTTTGTAAAGCTTTCAGAGACACCGTGAAAGCAATATATATAGCCCTATATATCTCCACAATGTTATTATTACATTTTTTCATGTGGAAGGTAACATTTTATTATGCATGAGCATATTAAAGTTGTAAATGTTTTATTGTTTCATGCGCTCATTGGTATATTACTTCGTTTAACTTATGATAATGCCTGCATATAACTTACTGCTGCACTAACATTACATAATAGAGTATTTACTATTTATCCATATTTTGTTAACACCCATTGACACATTTTTGTTTAGGTGGTTACATATTTATAACAGGGTATAACTTAGAGAGAGAAGGAGATGCGTATATCGGCTGGAGTTTGCGAGCTGTGCTGCCACAGAGTTATGGAGTCTATAAATGCATGAAAATGTACCGATTAATCGGGTCGAGAATTCCCCATTTTAGAGTTTTACCTTTTAGGCTATTTATTCATTCTAAGCAGCTCGTTGTTAGCATTATACTTGAAACAAAGAAGATATATTAATTTATTCCAAATAATGAATATGATAAGTTTGCAATGTGTACATAGAATATGTAGATAGCCGACTTGACATTTTATGTCCGATTGTAAATAGAGCCTTTCATCTAGACTTGATGTATTTCTTCTCATTCTCACACTCATTTACCATATGCCATGCAGTCTTTGAAATCAGTATAGTGGGTACGTTTAATGAGGTATACATCACATTTAGAGCGGGGTAAAAACATAATAAGTGCTGGTCTGCGAAGACGTACATGGATGATATTTGGAGTAAGGCAAGAATGGATGATAGTGACCGTATATGGTCCTCGATGTTAAATACGAAAAATAGGGAAAACTGACGATATAGTTGTTGTTTTGTTTTGACAATTAAAATTCTTACAAAATTAATTGGATTAATCACTTCGAGCGTAATGAGTGTGTCTCTCACGCATGTTCGAAAGGGAATATGACGTAGAGTGATTGCGTTGATGGTGAAGAATATAGAAAAAAAGGAGGAGAGGGGAAGAGGAGGGGATGGGGGAGAAGGGAGATAATGCTGTTGTTGTTGTTGTTGATGATAATGCTATAAACAAGGATAATGATCACATTGGTGATTATGACCGATATGAATATGAAAATGAAATATGGATACAAATATGAATATGTATATGAATATGAATACAAATATGAATATGATGATGATGATGATGATGATGATGATGATGATGATGATGATGATGATGATTATGGTGGTGGTGGTGGTGGTAGTGGTAATAATGAAAATTATGATCTCATAATTATAATGACAACAATGATTGTATAATGATAATGTTTGTAAGGTTAGTTTGGTGGTAACTTTATACATTTTTTTTTCTTCACATCTCCCCAGTAAATCAGGCTCTTATAGCAACAAGAGATAAACAATAAAAGGAGATAAGAATAATGAAGAAGAGAGTACAGTGGCAAGATAAAGCAAGTGAGAGAGAGAGAGAGAGAGAGAGAGAGAGAGAGAGAGACGTACAGAAATAGAGTGGAGAAAAGTGATAAATTAGGTGCGGGAGTGTGAAAGAAAGGGGAGGAAATGACAGTGTGTGAGAAAGAGAGACAGACAGACAGACAGAGAAGAGAAAGGCATACAAGGAGAGAGAGAGAGAGAGAGAGAGAGAGAGAGAAAGAGAAGGAGAGAGGGAGGGAAAAAAGAGAGACAAAAACAGAGACAGAGAGACAGACACAGAGACAGAGTGATAGAGCGAGAGAGAGAGGGGGAGAGAGAGAGAGAGAGAGAAAGAGAAGGAAAGACAGACAGACAGAGACAGACAGACAGAGAAAAATAGAGAGAGAGAGAAAGAGAGCGAGAGAGAGAGAGAGACAGACAGAGAGACAGAGAGAAAGGGGGAGACGAAGACAGAAAGGGACGAAATGAAAATGGAGGGGAAAGCTATGGTAATGAGAGGAGGGCCAGATCCACAAGGTGGCGCTATTCCTTTCCTCATTACAGATTAACATTGATGTCTCTCCCATGTCGGACACATGGAGAAGGAGGTGGTGGCTCGGGGGTTGATTGCAAAATGTGACCACAAGAGCTTCTAGACGAGTACAGTCAAGAATCTGGCCGGTTCTTATATTTGTATCCCTTTAATTTTCCTACACTTGCTTCAAGCCGCAGAAGATGGCGTTATCAACGAACTGGTACGCCCTACCGAAGAACCTATTACACGAGTGGTAACACAGAGTAAAGAAATTACGTCAATTCAATTCAATTCAACTTATTCATGTTTTAAAAAAAAACATTACAAATCAATTATAACAATTTACAACAAATGTAGAAATACATATTGGAAACAGAGGGGTCCAATAAAAAGCAAGTGTGAACACCTCAAATGCTACTTAGGAAAAATTAAGTAATCAAATTAACAAGTCTGTAACTACAAAAGGAACTACAAAAATATGGAAAAAATGGGGGATGCCAACAGAGACGATAACGGGACAAGACAGTACTTTACATGACAAAGATAGAATAAAACGGTCATATATATTTCTCTCTCTCTCTCTCTCTCTTTCAGCATGGTCAGTTTCTCTCTATTTCTCTTTCTCCCCTCTCTTATCTATCGTGTTTCCCTCCTCTCTCTCTCTCTCTGCCACCATGGTCAGTCTCTTCTTTCTCTCTTCTCCCCTCTCTCATATATTGTCTTCTTCTCTCGCTCTCTCTCTCTCTCTCTCTCTCTTTCTCCATCCATGCCATCCCCATGTTGGTGTTGGTGGCGTAGTGGATAAGTCGTCGGACTGTGGATCACAGGGTCCGCGGTTCGAGTCCCGCCGCGGCACTAATGTCCTTTGGCAAGACATTAATCTACACTTGCCACTCTCCACCCAGGTGTTAAATGGGTACCGGTAGGAAGGAATTCCTTGAATGCTGTGAGCGCCGAAATCGGTCGATGCAAGGTCGATACGTGCGCTATATAAGAAACCAATATTATTATTATTATTATTATTATTATTATTATTATTATTATTATTATTATTATTATTATTATTATTATTATTATTATTATTATTATTATTATACCTCTCTCTCTCTCTCTCTCTGTGGAGAGATTTATAACTTATAGAAACAACACTCTTTTTGTCCATATTTTTTCATTCAAAATAAATCATTACATAAAGAATCAATGTAAATAATGCTATACAAATACAAATCTTCATTTCGTTTTCATAACACAAATAAATTATTCACAAAACAGTGAGCAAAGAAGGAAAATAATGGAATGAAATCAATAATTTGTTCTCATAATAATAATCACATACTGAACTTAGGTATTATCATCATTCATGGAAAATAACATAATACATATTTTTACATGCAATGCACCCTCTGTTAATATCACCCGCCACCCCTCCACCCTTTTATTACTACCCCCCGCGTAAACATTCACATCCACACTCACAAGCTCGCACCTCACAAACCTACGCAGATTCACACGGGCACAACACTGGAACTCCAGCCAATCATTCTCACTTACGAGACCACACCAAAGACACCCCATTCACACCAAACACAACACTTATCCACCCGACACAAAAAACACTGTACAAATACGCCATTCACACAACAACACCCATCAATACAACTAACACACACGCCTAACATCCTAACTCGTATTCCTTTCGGATCTTGCACCTGACCTTGCAATACCTATTAATGCTACAAAAAGGATTGAGAGCTACCAGGGGTGGCGATTTATTTTCATGACCGGGGGGACGAAATGCGAGGGACGAGGAACAGTGGCGTAACGAGCAACAATAAAAAAAAATGGTGTTCTTTTTTTTTTTGGGGGCAGAACAAATTCCACCACTCTTGCATGTTACATGCAGGCCCCGCAGAATGTTTTTCAAAATGGGGGAGGGGCTAAAGTATTGACGATCAAGTAGAGCAAAGCGAGCGAAGCAAGTTGAGCGTAAATTGGCGTAGGGTCCAGAGGCAAAGCGCGGTGGTCAAGGGGCGGAGCCCTATGAATCTCAGGGGTTTTAATTAAGGTCAGATGATCATCAACGCCCGCCTTAGGGCCCCTTGTGAGGTCTAGGGGGCGGAGTCCCCAGAAGCTCGGGGGTTTTAGGCATTTAACTACGGTCAGATGAGCATATTTTGAAACCTTATTTGTGACACTGTCATGCAAGTCACTAATTGGAGTGGAGTCCAGGGGGCGGAGCCCAAAGAAGCTCAGGGGTATTAGGCATTAAATGACGATCAGTTGAGCATCCAGGGGCCGTCTTTAGGCCCTTGGTGTCGTCCAGGGGGCAGAGCCCCCAGTGGCTCAAGGGTTTCAGGCAATTAATAACGGTCAGATGAGCATCCAGGGGCCCACCTTAGGGCCTCTTGTGGGGTCAAGGGGGCAGAGCCCCCGGAAGCTCGGGGAAAAATCATGCCATTTCAGCAACATTTGTAAATCACTGGTATCGAATTAGAAATAAACCACGTTTGGTTGTTTTTTTGTGGGGGTGGGGCAACTTTCCCCCAAGCCAGTCCCCACCAGTACGCCAGTGCGAGGGAGCATACTGAAAGAGAGGGATGAAGGTGACGGAAGTGACTACTCCCTCACAGGTTTTTGAAGTTTTGTTGTATTAAAAAATTACATTCTTAAGCAAGACTATAGTATAAAAACAAGCAATATACTTTTTTCGAACTTCACTTTTCTACAATATTTTCTCGTACCTTTTGAAGGATATTATGCGAGGGAGCGTAGCTACCGAGTGTGAAGATTTTTGCATTTTTATTTGTCTAAACGCTGCACTCTTGGGCCCTCCCGAGCCTAAAATTGTGTTGCAGTCTTTAGTCAGTATTTGCTATACTTTTTTTGTGTGCACTTTTTCAAATTTCCCGGGGGGACGATCCCCTAAAAAAATTGAGGGGACGTGTCCCCCGTCCCCGGGATCGCCGCCCCTGAGATCTACCATGTGTAACACGTACACGAGCACACACACGCGCACACACCAACAAGCGCACACGTGCGCGGCTTTGCACCTATAGTTTTCACAATTTGCATCGTAGTTTGCTCTCTCACTCCAACCCCAACCCCCCTCTCTCTCTCTCTCTCTCTCTCTCTATCTCTCTCTCTCTCTTTAAACAGTATATCTTACCTTGATAAGACATCCATCCATAAATAAAGACAACAACATCATTTTAGACATTGTTTTTCAGATATTTCCTATTTATTATAAAAATAGATCAGTGTAAATACCATCGACTACATCTATTTTCTTTTTAAATTTCCATTTAGAGCCCCATCAAATTTATTCTCTACAAAGATATCAAGACTCCCACTTTTTTTTCTTTTTTTTTCCTCATAGGTTTTGTAACATTAGGATAAATCGACACTAGGTTAAGTAATCAATTTGCAATTTGCAAAACTGTTCTAGACACATTCATTGAAACGTGTTGATAGAATATTATTTGCAATCAACATCTCTGAATGCAGCATGAGTAAACTGTGGAACACGATGACATCACTGGACTTCCATCGCATAAAGAAGACCAGATAAATCCCCAATGAATTTAGGGACACTTTCACGAAGGAAATATTTCCAGATTCCGTTCTGAGCAAGTATGAGAATGTCCGTGTCGAGTTGACCATTCTTGAAGTCAGGACAGGTGTAGACGAATGCCTCTCGCATAACAATCAATATGATACAACCTGATGGAAAGAAGAAACAAAATATTAATATGGTAGGGGGATGAGAAAGAAAAGAATTAGAAAGGAATGGAGATAGAGACGAAGAAATATACAGAGAAAGAAGAAAAAAGGGAATTTATTTAAGTCTTCTTTAAAGATACTATGTCCCATTTGCAGGTCAAAAAATGAAAAGGTTAAATTCCAACGGCATTTGAAAAACAATACTTATTTAAAACTTCCCTCAAAACGAAAGGGTTTGAAAATGGCTTTTTGTTGGAAAATAACGACCATTAGTTGTCGAATCGACATAAGTGACTGCAATCACCTAAGTAATAGTCTGATTTTCAGACCATTGTACCGAATGGTCGTACGTTTTGTGCTGCACAAAGATTCAATCAGTTTAATTTTGGCCATTACAAGTAGTGGGTTATTGATGTAGACAAATGCTCATGTACCTGTTACAGCTCATTTTATGTATGTTATTACCAAAAAAAAAAAAAAGATGTCAGTCAGTCACTCAATAGTGTCTGACAGTGAAGTCTAGAAAGTAAACGGGTTTCCTTGCATAATTTGAATATTAGGACACTGCTAACGTTTAAATTTCACAGATAGGACATACATGACATATTCATAATTCCTGCAAAGTTCGACAGAATTTGATGTTGGCTGCAAAAGGGACATAGTATCTGCATATCCCTTTTAACAACGAATATTGCTCTTCCAAGCGGCCCTGTCTATGCAATTAAAAAGGCATACGAATATTACAACATTACATAAACATAAAGCAATCAAAATAGAAATAGAAATAAAGCATAACTCCTAAAACATTAGAATAGATACGAATTGCTTCTCAGAGTGCATTTAAAATGTTAAGGTGTTTACATCGCATCTTGAAAGAAGGAAGGAATGAAGGAATGATAGAAGGAAGGTAGCGAGAAAGAGAAAGGGGCAAAAATATATAATCTGGGAACCGGTCCCAAACTAGTGATGAAACTAATGATGAAAAACATAGCAATAATAATAATAATAATAATAATAATAATAATAATAATAATAATAATAATAATAATAATAATGATAATAATAATAACAACAACATTTGGATAGTTCTTAATACTAACGTTTCTAAGCGCTGTACTATCATTACCCCAGTATATACCGAGCGGCTACATATGGAAACGTTGTCATCCGCTCAATCTGACTTGCGTGCATAGAACAAATTAGCGTTTTTGCATGAAAAAGTGAAGTTTTCTAAAGGGTGCGTTTCTTTCCCGCATTCGGGTGCCTGGGAGTCACTTGGGTAACCTTTCAAAAAGTATAATTTAACAAAACAATATACCACTTTCTCTGTACTGTTGTCTGAAAAACCATAGTAGGCCTAATGCAGCACAATGTCGTCTCTTTTTTGCGTTGGAGAAGAGCAAAAAAGCGAGTTTCAATTGCACTTCGGCCGCTCTCGCAAGCCCTCACTCGTTCCATTGTAGACAGGCGGCTTCGGGGTAAGCGGCTAATGAGTATACTAATCGTTAGCTTTCTTCTGGTATCACACTTGTTTTGATTGGTTGTATATTGTTGTCGGAATAAAGGACACCTAAACGATTGACCAATAACTTTCAGCGTCTGAATTGACAGTTTGACCTGGAAGTCCCGGATGCACGCGCACTACCTGCCTGATAAAGCTAGTGGCCCGTGACCCCGGCACTCAACACTGTGTTACTTTGTGGTCGACTTCTTTTATGAGATAAATCCAAGCAAACGTTTCCATATCTTGCCACAGATATGTACATATCGAACCCCACTATCGAACCCCACTATACGAACGTGATTTTCGGGAAGTCGCGTTTATCGTCTCTTCACGATTCAAAATAAAGGCCTTGTCTCTGCGCAGCTGCTTTGCGCCGTTTGACCCGGGAAGCAGATTAGCATGGGAAGGTCCGATTTGTATGTGGGGTTCAAAAAAGCTTTGCGTTTATCTTCGCGGCATTACAATGTGCCCATATCTAAAGACGTTTGAAAAAGGCTTTGCGTTTATCGCCTTAAAAATTTGCCTAAAAGACGTTTGAAAACGCTGATTCTAGGCAAAAAGTTGGATGATAAACGCAACCTAAGTCATTGACCAAAAAGGTTGTCAGTGTGAAAGCAGCTGTCAAATATCCCAAAGTAACCTATCGTGACGGCCAGGATAAAATCATCAGTTAATGAAGATCCGCATTACTTTTTTTAAGTCAATTGCTCAAAGTAAATTAGATTATTGAGAAGTTTTTTTGAATAATACAAAGAAACAAAATATTCAAAAACTGCAAATTTTACAAAATAGATTACTTAAAACAGTAATAAGAGTGAAAAATAAATATTCAACTCGACTTTTGTATGAAAATTTTTTTTTGGATACCTTAGTTGACAGACGTAATAAAAATGTTTTATGTATAATGTATAAAATTGCAGACCAATAGTAACCCCGGATTATCTTTTAAGTAAATTTAATTTCAAATATACTTTTTATAAATGCTCCTCGTATATTTACTTTACCAAGAATTCAAACGTGCTTCAAAACGAAAAGTTTATGTTGTTACGGAGCTATGGAATGAATTTCCGGTAGAAATTAAATATAAGCAAACAAAACAACTGATTTGTTTTTCTTCTATTTTTTTCTGTTCTTTTTTTTTTCTTCTTCTAAATTAGGGCTTGTTTTGATTTACCGCCTTCTAACCTATCTATATATATGTATGTGTATGTTTTATGTAAAAGGGATAGCGGAAATCACAGGAAAATCCCCCGAATGCCATGGATTACAAGATCGCTATTGAAATCGATCAATAAGAAAAATAAGCTGTATCATATATACAAGACAACTAAATCGGAACAGTCACGCTTGAATTACACTAGATATCGGAACACCTTAACTACAACATTACGTGTTTCAAAGAAAAATTACTATTCCACTCAGTTTCAGGCAACCTTTAATGATATAAAAGGAACATGGAAGGTAATCAAAAATATTTTTAAAAGAAACAGTAAAACCTCCAGCATAAGATCTCTGCAAATTGATGGAGAATTAGTAGATGACACAAATTCTATTGTTGAAAAGTTCAATGATAATTTTTGTAGTATTGGTCCGAATCTGTCGGAGGGTATTCCAAATTGTGATAAATCATTCCATGACTTCTTAAAAGAACCTAACCAGCAAAGTTTGTTTTTAATGCCAGCAAATGAAGTAGAAGTACTAAGTATAGTGCATGTTTCGAAGATCGGAAAAAGCCCAGGTTGTGATAATATCTCCAACAGTCTAGTTAAAAACGTAGCAGCAGAAATTGTACAGCCATTAGTGCATATTTTTAATCTGTCAATGTCAAATGGCATTGTACCCAGGAATATGATAGTTGCAAAGGTTGTCCCAATTTTTAAGAAGGGTGACCCAAAACTATTGACGAACTATCGACCCATTTCCCTATTAAAGCCCAAGTCCACTCCGAATTTCAAAAATTATAACATGTTGTAAATAAATCAAAGGTTAAAACTGCCAAATATCACGGGCGTACTTCAATCAGGTGATTTTTAAGAGCGATTTTTGTTTCGGGTATTTCGAGCAAAACATTTATATTGCTGTACGGATGTGACGTATGCTCCTCACAACGAAAGTGCCAGCGGTATACATTCTGACAATAGGCTATTTTCGTAATGTAACCAAATTTAATGCATACGTCTTTGTGAAGTGCCTCTATACAAACTATTTCATTCACCTGATAGACAGGGTAACATCAACTAAATTCCTAGGTCTTTATATCGATGAACAATTGAAGTGGAATACTCATGTAAATAATCTATGCAAAATATTGTCAAGGAATACTGGTGTAATTCGTAGGTTGAAGTCTACTCTTCCTCAATGCATATTACTTATCTTGTATTCAACTTTAATTCTACCTTATACTAATTATGGTGTGCCTGCTTGGGGCAAATCTCTAATAACACAATTAGATAAACTATTCTTGGCTCAAAAGAGGTTTATAAGAACAATCTGTAATGCTGACTTTCGTGCTCATACAAATCCTCTTTTTATCATCATAGGATTTTAAAGGTAGAAAATATTTATTATATGCAATTGGGTTCATTAATGTATGATCTCAATTCAGGTTTACTGGCATTAGCCAAGATTTTCAAGAAAAACAATCAAATTCACAATTATGCCACAAGAGGTGCTTCCGCATTCCACTTACCCCATGCAAGGACAAAATTTACTCTCAACACTTTAGTTTGCACTGGAGGTTTTGGAACACTCTTGACTCAAGCATTAGCCATTCTGTCAGTATATCTGTCTTCAAATGTAAACTGAAGTTCTACTTTTTGAATAATTACTTAGTTGATTCTTACTCTATGCTGTCGTGTTTTATATTTGAACTTAATTCATTCCTTAATTTACTACTGTATAGCAACTACTGACTTACCTTTTCCTTTTTCTTTCCCTTTCTCGCCTGTAGCTAGCTCTCAGCTTACAGTGAAAGTATGTCCATTTTTCTTTACCCCCCTCCCCCCCCCTCTCCAGCTCTCTCTCTCTCGCCCCCTCGCTCCATTTCTATATCCCACGTTATTATCACTCTTATCACCCTCTTTTGTACATAGTCTCTTCTCCCCACCCTTTTCTGTTATTACTCCGTTAAACCATGTTTATAATCATATGGTTATAGTTTACAGTTGTTAGTTTTAGTACTTTTGCGCCTTTGACGAACATTTCTTGTATTAATCTATTTTATATTAAACAAGGCTGTTTTGTTGTTGTTGTTGTCTACTGTTATTGTTTTGAGGGACCTGACCTCTAAAAGCTTAGCTTTAATTAGGTCTCCTCGTCTTTCCTTCTTCTTTGTTTCTCACTTAAATGCATCATATTAACTTGATCCTCATAAGTGTTCCTTTTATATATTCTACATATTGGCGGAACCAGGGGCACAGGGGCACGTGCCCCCCGCCAATTTTTTTAATTAGTGCTCACTACCCTCCCCTTCTACACATGTAGAAAATACTATCGAAGATTGCCACTACGTAAATTTGAACCGAATCGAAAAATACGGCTTTGAGTTAAAATTCAACCTTAATAGCAAAGTAATATAGAGGAAAGCAGACAAATCATAAAAGTAGACTGGTAAAAGTTTGAGTGTAATCGGGAAAAAATGAGAGAGTTATATCAATATTTCCAAAAATGTAAGCACTGTATGTGTGAGCTCTTCAAATAGGGTAAATCAGTAATATCTCCGTGATGTAGTGGACGACAACATTTACATTCCCATTTGTTCCAACACATAGAAAACCAAAAAATAAAGAAAAACCTTCAAAAATGCATGACTCAGGAGGGTCTTTTCTTATTTGAGATGACATTTAACAGTATGCTATCCATAACAAGTTTTTAGTAGTGACCCAAGGGAGAAGGCAATTAGGAGAAAAACGTAAATTAATGATATTTTCGAAACTACAAACGGAAGAGTTATCCGCGACTACGTGACAATCCACTTACCAAACTGCCAATTTGAAATTCGCATAGACTTATTCATCTCCTATTTCAAACATTCACAACTTTCTTTTCATTGGTCCGATGCAGGGGCGGCGATTTCTTTTCATGACCGGGGGGACGAAATGCGAGGGACGAGGGAGCAGTGGCGTAATGAGCAAAAACGTTTGGGAAAGAGTCACTCTTACATGATACATGCAGGCCCCGCGGAATGTTTTTCAAAGTGGGGGAGGGGGCTAGAGTATTTACAATCAGGTAGAGCAAGGCGAGCGAAACAAGGGGAACGTAATTAGGCGTGGGGTCCAGGGGCTAAGCCCTGGGGTCAGGGCGGAGCCCCATGAAGCTCAGGGGTTTAAGGCATTTCATTACGGTCAGATGAGCATATTTTGATACATTATTTGTGACACCGGCATGCAGGTCACTAATTGGAGTGGGGTCCAGCCCCAGAAGCTCAGGGGTTTTAGGCAGTAATATTACGATCAGATGAGCATCCAGGGGTCGCCTTAGGGCCCTTGGTGGGGTCCAGGGGGCAGAGCTCCCGGAAGCCCAGGGGATTTAGGCATTTAATTACTGTCAGATGAGCATCCAGGGGCCCACCAAACATAGCCGTGTTAACACGATGGCAATTTTGGTCGGCGTAAACGTCGTGTTTAGAGCTATTGGTGAAAATGGTGAGGTCGGCGTAAAGGTCGGCGTAGTGCTCGTCTGAACGATAGTCGTGTTAGCTACGCCCACCTTTAAGCCGACTGATTTACTCCTGGATGTTTCCAGGAGTAACGACTATAGAGTAGCGTAAGTTGACCGTGTGGATGCCCCCACTTGGCTTCGGAGTACCTGTGACCTTCCACAAGGGTTGTTTGTTTACAATCAAAAATGAAAGTTATATCTCGCGCGGCTTAGACGCGGAAGCTGTGTTGAGGTAGACTAGTTCTAAACACGACCTTAACGCCGACCAAAATTACCCTCGTGTGAACATGTCTACTGACGTGCATTACATTAGAATACATTACGAAAATTACCTACTTATAATTTAGTTTAATGGTCGTGTTTTTACCTTTCTTTGCTACCCGGAGCAGTTCTGGAAACACTGCTTGTGTTATATTTCCCTGGTTGAATGCCCCTACACACACAATAGCGTCATAGGTACCTGAAATACACCAATGAAAGAGAACATTATGAGCAAGAGTGTGTTACCTAGTGTTTTCGATATTGATATTTTATGATTGGTATATAGGCCTATACATATTTAATGGCCTTCATTCGTCAAAATTGTAAACAAAAATCGAATTAAATATTCAAAACAATATTTCAACAATTTTAGTTTAAGTAATGTCATTAGACTTGTTCCAAACAAATTTAAGATCCTAAACAAACTTCTAATTGAGTTGAAGTTTTACCTTTTAAATTATTACAAATCGATACAGAACCTTGTTTGCCAATGGATAAGAATGCTTGGACTGTTTCGAAGGAGCCGGGGATGGATGAAATTGAGGATAAATATAATGCCCGAGCATAATGTGCAATATTTGTTTTATAAAGTAACAAGGGATCCTTTGTAAATACATTACCCTTATGATAAAGTTGGATCTGGATGATTAACTGACCAGCCAATAGAAAATGTTATTCCTCGATCATTAGCACTTGCTAATAACAGGTCAACCCTAAGTCATCTGTCTCCTTTCTACGAATAAATTGGTTATGATCTACGTCATTGCTTTCTCCAGATTAGTCTCACCATCCTGACAAGAAAGCCCCTGCCTTATGACGTCACAAGCCTCTAGTCGGGAATAGACTCCTGTTTGTTCCGCATGAGTGAGCATGTCCTGAACCAGATCAACGCCATCTATATTCACATAGCCTTGTGAATGAAGCTAATAGGGGTATCGTATATAATGGAAAGACAATTAGTAACACCATTATTAAAGGTGATGTCACAAGATGAATGAGATCTGGAGCATTTTTTTTTAGGGTGGAGCTTAGCAGGTCTGAAAAAAAATCATTTTAAAAAATATTTAAAAATCTATGAAATATATTTAGATGTTTGAATAAGAGAATATGAGTCGTATGCGCACTGCACATCAACAGGAATCAACTTATTTTTGGATGTCACCCCACCTTTAAGAAGCTTTTCGGAAATATATGTATAAATAAAAAGTGAAGATGTAGGTAAGTAATGAATTTCAGCAAATCCTTCTTTAATGTCACACCTCAACTGTTCGAAGTGTCCTTATCAAACATCATAAAAATAATAATAATAATAATAATAATAGTAATAATAATGATAATAATTAATAATAATAATAATATTAATAATTATAATAATAATAACAACGAAATTACTATAAAAAAAAATATTAGTAATAATAATAATAATATTAAAGATAAATACCAGTTTTGGTCATGCGATTGCATTGTGAAAGAAACGTTGTGGAATCGATCAGAAAAGGTTGATCATCTAGCATATAAGTATTGGTGTGTACTGCAAGGTTCTGGAATCATCAAAATTATAAGAAATTTGGCCCAGTCTTGGTAAAGTTACAAGCACTGTACACAGAAAGATGTATATGGGACTACGCGACAACGTGCGCGATATCTATTTGGTCCCAATAGATATAATAATTTACCAAATATATCAATTAGTAGGCGGTTTCCCGGCAAAATTTGTATCATCACGTATTAGTCAAAACATATTCTTTCACATGATTGGTAATGAGAGCTTCCATTTCATTTTTTGTGAGAGGGGCGTTTCCAAAACTGGTCTTTACCTTTCATAATAAAAATGAGAATAATGATAATGATAATAATCATAATTAATAATAATGAAAATGATAATAATAAGAATGATGATGATAAATGATGGTAATAATAATAATGTTAATAATAATAATAATAATAATAATAATAATAATAATAATAATAATAATAATAATAATAATAATAAAGATAGTGATAGTTATAACAATAACAAAAATATTAGTGCATACAAGTAATAAAGAGGACTATCGCGGTGCATCCGTGGGCTGAATGCATGCCACTGTTATATTTTTGTTGCATCAAGTGAGCCCTCTATTTCTCCAAAACGTTTAAGTGTTTGTATACATTAATTGAGTAAATTGAATTATATATTATGTATTTTTCTTAATCTGAAACGAAATTATTTGGCATGAACACAATAACTACTGTTAAAGATCTCGGCAATCATGTTTTATAACATCTCTATGTCTGATATGTTTTGTATCGTATGTCCTGCTTTGGCAATTATGTACCATGACCTGGACTACTCTTATTATATGTCTGTGACTGTGCAATTCTTTTATGTTTATACTATGTTCCTTTATTGAAGATTGACAATAAAGTGATACAAAATCATGGTGGATGCTGTCAGGTGTTGAAATTACCAAAATGAGAAGATTTCTATTCTGTTTTGCTAAAATCACATGCACTCCACAGAGAGTTGTGCAAGACTACGCACACATGTGGCTTGCCAGTTTGGTCCAAACATTTCAGGTGTTGGTTGTCATATTCCAACTATGGGTAAGCAATCAATCGCAGCGACGTTTGTTCAATAATTAGCCTCTTCTTCCAAACTGACATAAAAACAACGAGAAAGGTCACTTATTACTTTCCACCTTTTTGACAGAACTCAACCTTCTCTTTGAGATAGGCTGTAATATATACCTCTTTGCCTACCCGTCCAGTTCCACAAGCCACATCTAAGATCTTCTTGCTTTTATCTGTCATCAAGTTGGAGAGTTTCTGTGCAGCTTGATGAGGGCCGTTAGATATCATTTTGTCATTATCCTGGAACGAGAAGACGGTTTTTATTATTATTTGTATTATCATTATCAGTATTAGTAGAAGTAGAAGTTGTATCATCATTATTATTATTATTAGTAGTAGTAGTAGTAGTAGTAGTAGTAATAGAAGTATAGTATCATCATTATCATTATTTTTAGTAGTAGTATTATTAATAATAATAGTGTTCTATTATTGTTTAATGTTAATTGTTATTGTGTATTGTTTTCATCATCATCATCATTATTATATATTACTAATTAGTCCAGCGTAAGTGAGAATAGCAGGACAACGAGAAGTGAATAACATTATCGGAGTTCGAATCCAACCTAGGCGGATGACTGAAGCCTGCGTTGTGTGTGTTTACGTGCCTCTCCCCTTGTTTCATAGACGCATGCTATGTTAAGTGTAAAACACTTCGGATAGGACGTTAAATGTAGGCCCCGTGTAGAGGAGAGTCACCACCTTTGCACGTTAAGAACCCTCTGCACTATTCGTATAAGAGTAGGGGGAACTAAACCCCGGTGTAATTTTCCACCTGCACACCCCAGTATAGTACGACAATATTCTGTATATAGAGGGATGTACTCCAATTTGAAGAAGAAGAATAAGAGTTTAAATAAGATTCTGTTCACCGATAAAAACAAAATACAAACCAAACTATCCAATCAACCAACAAAACATATAACATTGCTGATATAAATTGCTTAGAAAGTACAGGTATAACATAATCAGAGCTTTATACAAGTTTACACATTTGGTGAATGACGATTGTGAGAAATGACAAATTGCGAGAAGGAAAGTGGGTAAAATATAGTCCAGCCTCTGTACCGTTTTCGTGTCGCGCAGCCAATCAGCTGATAAAATAACACGCCCTCAACTTTGAAAGTAGACATAGCCATTCCTCTCTTTCTGAGGTCTTGTTCGTGGGGACGGAAATTTGGGGATAGTGCGATCAATGAAGAGAGCGCGCTGTGTGTGGGGTCGATGCGTGGGTTGGAGAATAAAAACAATGAACGGACTGAATCTGGACTAGGTAAAATATGGCGTAAGGGCTGGGTGATGATATGAAATGAATTGAAATTAAATTGGCTAAAATGACGAAATTTTCCAATGAATAAATAATATGTCACTACATATGTTTCTATACAACCCATGAAAAAAGGGAAAATCTATTCCGTCATAAGTTACGAAGAATATGAAAGTTTATGGAATTGTAAGTACAGAGCAAATCGGAGGAGCTCGTAAGACACGTCACAGAATTGCCAATTGATTGATCAATTATTTGATTGATCGCAACTTCAAAAATTCATAATTTTTCTTATTTTAATCAGAATTGGCTCAAACTTGGACTGACCAGTTCCTGTTATTTTTCTGCTTTTATTCTAACCAACCTAATATCAGGGTGAACTTCCCCTTTATAGCTAGGTGATACTAATATAATATTTCATTTTATCTCCTAAACCCTTAACGCTAGGTAAAATGTAACTGGCTTGTAAAAGCTATAATTAAAAAATTATTTTTTAATAATTGTAAATAAAAGAGTTAGATATGCAACATGCTTTATGCCTTCTATAGCTCTTCAAGCCGTTAGCTTAAATTTCTTGCATGATTTAGGATATTACAGGAGATTAATAATAAATGAAAAATGTATACCTCATATATCTTGGACCAACCCTTGTAGGCTTCTTCAAGGCACTTTAGATCTAGATCCCCAGAGGTTGCGGAGTACATATTCTTCCAATGTAAATCATCTTCACTAGTACGTGTTGTCATTGACATTGTGTTGTAATGTATCAAATTCTCATGCAGAATAAGTAAAGTGCATGAGTGCAGCAAACTCCGACTAGCATGGGCTGAGCATGGACGCTTAAATGCTTCCTATACACAGTCAGTCTTCGGAGATCCGCAGCTGCTGTAGTACTACACTATGTGTCATAGCAGGCACGAATGTCATGTCAGATGGTTTGTGTATTTGAGAGTGCCATAGCACGAACAGAGTGGATATTGTATAGAAATGAAATGATGCATTAAGAACAAGGTTATTTTGGTTAGGGCAGACAGCTGTTAGAGCAGGAAGCTGTAAGCTTCCTCGTTAGAGCATTGGGAAGTGGGACTGCCAGGGTCGCTATTTTTTTCCCGTAACCTTAACGCGTCGAAAGTGACAATAGTATCACTTGAGCAAAGACTATCAGGGGACTACATGGTTTGTACACATGCATGCGCGTGGACTTAAACTTTGTGTGTGTTTTCCATAGAGTATACTACATGTATTAGTAATGATGTTCATGGTCGTGCATGGTAATCTAATAAAAGTAATGATGTTAGTCATGATTGGTGGATATTAGTTGTGATGGTGGTGGTGGTACGTGCTGAGGAAGACATATATGGCTGGCAATGATAAAGTGAATATCCTGTTTTAAAAATAAATCAATTTAAACAATACTAAAACAATTGTGTACATGCATGGACTGGGAGAATGAATAGCTGTTTGTTTGATATAGCACATCTTTTGTTTTTTTTAAATGGCATTTCGAAATTCCCTTAGCTAATTAAATCGACCTAATCTAGAGATAATTATCGATCAAAATCGATTACTCTCCCCTTTCTCTCTCCCTCTCTCTCCCTCCCATCTCTCTCTCTCTCTCTCTCTCTCCCTCTCTCTTTATGGATTTAGGCTGACATTACTATTCATTTGCATTTTATGAGCTGTGGATATATATCATCGTTTCATATTGCCAAAAGTATATTATTTGTTTTAAATATAGGCCCATTTGTAAACTGTATTTTAGCCAGTGGCTGCAATCATGAATAAATAAATAAATTAGTACATCAATATCTAAGATAAATTAAGAGTACATCACAGGTCGAAATTCCCATAGAAACCAGGAGAAACCAGTACAGACATTTTAATGGTTTCTACTGGTTTTCCAGAGACCAGTAGAGTCTAATGGTTTCAGGAGGAATGGTAAAGTAAAACCGTTAGAAACCTTTACAAACCAGTAGAGTCTATTAATGGTTTGAAGACCAGTAGAAACCAATAGATACCAGATCTAATGGTTTGAACATGGGTGTAAAAATACTAAGTAAAATCAGTAGAAACCTTTACAAACCAATAGAGTCTAAAGGTTTTGAAGACCAGTAGATAACCAATAGAAACCAGTAGGAGCTAATAGTTTGAACATGGGTCTAAAAATCCGAAGTCAAACCATTAGAAAACTTTACAAACCAGTAGAGCCTAATGGTTTTGAAGACCAGTAGAAACCAGTAAGATCTACTGGTTTGAACATGGGTGTAAAAATCCTAAGTCAAACCAATAGAAACCTTTACAAACCAGTAGAGCCTAATGGTTTTGAAGACCAGTAGAATCCAATAGAAACCAGTAGGATCTAATGGTTTTAACATGGGTGTAAAAATCCTAAGTCAATTTAAACCAGTAGAAAACTTTACGAACCAGATGATTCTAATGGTTTTGAAGATCAGTAAAGTCCGATAGAAACCAGTAGGATCTAGGGCCGCCTCTGGAGTCTACCTATATGTATTTAAACCCCAAAACAGGATCAGAAACTCTCCATAAGTCATTATATTAATATTAATAGTTTTATTGTACAGATTGTGCAACATCTAATTGACATGCACCATATAAGGTCTGCAATATTGATCAAGACTACAAGCCCCAAAACCCCAAAATGCGACTCCCGCCTTTTTTTTTAACAGCTGCAATAGTACTCTGTGTGTATATAACCAAGCCATGCAGTGAAAGCATGTGCACAGTGCATGTGCGCACGTATACCATGCCTGCCTTGAGTACACACACATACACACAACACTATACTATAGCCATTCCTCAACAGCTACACAGAGCCAGCGACAGGAGCTACAGCAGAGTGGCAAAATCTTTTTGAATACTTTCGTTTCCCCCTGCTATTCTACAATATGTAATTGGGTGAGTCTTAGATTTACCTAATTTATTTACAATATGTATAGTAAATGTTTTCTGTTCTGAAACGTAGTAATGTATGATTGTGAACTAGTAGTAGGAGTGCTTATTTCCAACGCCAAGATGAGAAATATTGTATGATCCCATGCATGCGCATCTATGTATTTTTATAAAGGATCTTGATGCATGGGATGCATGGGGCATCAAAGCAAACTTTGTGCATTTACCTACACATGGCTTTAAAGTGAAGGTTCATTGATTTTGAACTTGACTGAATTTGGTATCATTGCAATCAGAATATTACACTGAGTAAAACTATCACATTATGTGTGTAACTTGTAAATTCGTGCGAAAATTATATAAGTTGATTAAACTTGACAAAATATCACCCCACTCGAGACCCCGAAACATCGTAAGTCAGCTGATTTTTGAGTGACGTTGCAAAATGAACAATGAGTACAATGGGCCGCTCAGCTGAATTGATTGGCTTCGGTGCGCGAGGCAGTTTGCGTGCAATTCACATAATATGTATTGCATTGACTATTGAGTACCGTACCCATTCATACCCAACGTTGTTTACCTTCATCAAAGTCACCCTGGAAATATCGATATGGACAAAAAAATACTTGATTTTAGTTTTGAGGAGATAGAAGAAGGAAGTACCTTTGGTTCTTATTCTTAGCTCTAAGTCTAATCAATTTTATAACTCCCAAATACGTCGATGTAGCGTTCACGTTCAGGTATACCGTATATAGCGTAGGCCCGTCTGTGCAGTATTTACGCGTATACGTACGTACGTACAACCTGCCTGCATCCAGCGCAGCTAATTGCTTGCCAGCATATCACAGCCAGCCGGCCCAGCGCTTGAGCTAGCTGTGAATCGCGAACCGGACTGATCTAAGTCTTCTTCGACTTCCACTTTCCCCATTTATCTATCAAAAATCTAAATTAATCGGCCTAATCAGACATTTTCGTAATGAATATCTGGACAATTATATGTTAATTTGTCGCCTATTTTGCTCCAGAAGAGTCGTTAGGTCAGCATGCAAAATGTCCTAGGCACTCCCAGATCCGACACATACACGCTGAGCTGCCATCAGAATATGTGATTATTTTTCAGATTTTTATGCTCAAATGTGACGGTAAATAACATAAAAATCGAATACACATTTGTAGAAAATATGATTTATTCAGTGTATCTCATTCAAAGTACCTAAAATAAAGGAAATATCACCACTGGCGGTAAATATACAAACAACGTTAACCCATATCTAAAAGTTGCAATGGGTATCCAACATTGTCCCGAATGTGTGATTAAAGGTTGTTCATAGTGTGACGTCATTTTATCGCATGTAAATAACGCCGTCATTTCACTTTGTGAATGGGTTTTTGAAAGGGTATCAAAATTGCATTGAATTTATACCTCACAATAGTGAGGGCTTAAAAAGTACTTTAGTCATTTTGTTAATGTTTTCAGCAAAGTGTAGAGGTGTGAATTGCCTTTTTTTCCAAATTTCAATGAACCTTCACTTTAACTCTGCTGTGAGTAATGTCAATTTTGAGAATTGAGTGCTTTATTCTTTTAAAAATAAATAAAGTGCGGCATGAGAAACATAAACGCTAACTCCAGGGAGCTCCAGAGCTCGTAGTCGTACAGGAAAACGATTCAAACAGCGGATTGGGCGGCATTTTTCGAAATGTGAACTTGTGAATAAGTAGGTCTAGACCTAGATCTATATAGTAATTATAATTTTGACTTGCAATGTTTTTTCGACACTGCATGGGCATCGTCCCAACCACTTGAAATTATAATTTGAAGAAGTCTTTGATGGGAAAAAGGGTGATTCTTCGTCCTAACCCGACAATCGATTCATCCATGTTGTATCGTCGATTCAACAAAAAATGTTGAAGAGAAAGTACGCATGCTCTGTAGCGGCGCAGCAAATATGAATATTCATGATATAGAGCGCCGTTCACTCAAAGTTGCTGAAGAATCGAAGAAAGAGAGCCATTCTCAACCTCTTGCATATTCAGCAATTTCGAGCGAACAGCGCTCTATATCATGAATATTCATATTTGCTGCGCGGCTACTGCGCATGCGTATTTTCTCTTCGCCATTTTGAATCGACGATACAACATGGATGAATCGTCAGGTTAGGGAGAAGAATCGCCCTTTTTTCCCATCGAAGACTTCTTTATATTATAATTTCAAGTGGTTGGGACGATGCTCAGAGGAGTCGAAAAACATTGTAAGTCAAAATTGTAA
The DNA here is from genome assembly GCA_037976565.1 of Mesocentrotus franciscanus. Classification (NCBI taxonomy): domain Eukaryota; kingdom Metazoa; phylum Echinodermata; class Echinoidea; order Camarodonta; family Strongylocentrotidae; genus Mesocentrotus; species Mesocentrotus franciscanus. Next base: position 29,457,566 of record CP137683.1, on the reverse strand, counting down.
TTACTACCTCTTCACATTCCGTGAAATTGTTGCCCAATCCGCTGTTTGAATCGTTTTCCTGTACCGGCGTCGGGGCTCCCTGGAGTTACTTAAATAGTATTTTTATTTAATTTTCTAGTCTATCTGTTTCAATTTTGATTATTTCAATTTAAACGAATTAAATTTATATTCCTTAAATTCCATTTTAAACGACTGATGTGGAAGACTAGTCAAAGCCCCCGCTTATCCCGAAAGGGTGCGTTAAGGCGTTTCTCCGTTCTCAACGCACCCTTTCGCGACAAGCGGGGCTCGAAAGGGTGCGTTGAACGCACCACACCCTTTCGGTGTAAGCCATGTCATATAACCTTAAACAAGTACTTTAACAGAAATGTATGTACAGAGTTTAGACAGCAATTAAGTGTATCGGAGAAAAACTTCACCTCTGAAGACGTGTACAAAGTTCCGTCACCATAAATGTATAATCAGTTTATGGTGTGTTCCTATATATACAGAAGCCTTTATCTGGAAATAAATGGTTAGACCCGTAAATGGTTAACAAAATTATTCGCAAACAGGCTGTACAAAGAAGTTTGTAGTAGGCCTACGTGTGTTGCACATGCATCAACCATTCAACTTGTTTTAACTTTATTTATTTTCTTATTAATTGTAGGCATCTTTTGACATCTTTCATCAAAGCAGTGGATTCAAAGCACATTGTGGCCACAGTATATGGACGTGAGACCATGCACAATATGCTACTTTCTCAACCTTCTGGATCAGCATTCAGCAGCCTCGTGACACAGTTAAAGCCATATTATCGGTAACTGTGTAGATGTACTTGTATTATTTCTGTACATACCGCATATGTTTCATGTTTTGCATGATCACTGATTAATTAGACATCAACGAATTGATCATTTCATTCGAAAGGCTTATTTTTCCTAAGTTTCAAATATATATAATTCAATTAATTTCAGATCACTAAAACCTGCAGGTATGTTGCAATAACCGACCATATTTTGCGAGTTTCAAACTGTGTTCTTTTCCCTCGCCAGCATAAGTCAATAGAACTTTGATTCTACTCTCATTAGTAAACTAGAATTGTATTGATAATTATTTCCAAAAAATCCTGAATCACGTTTTGCATTGCCAACAAATGTTTAAAATGCAAAGATATGTTTATATTATATTTGTGAGCAATGAGAGATTATTTCTGATAAATCTTTGAAGCAGTACTTTTCTGACAGAATTCATTGTTTAATTCATTGTTTACGTTCCAGTTTTAAAATTTATAAAAGTTTTTCTTAACTTGTATTCCTTTCTTTTTGCTTTATTCATGCATTAGAATTCTTTGCGTACCCTGGATCAAGCAGCACTTGCATTATACAGCAGATTCCACCCAAAAGCTAAACCATGAGTCCAAGCTGAAGAGGGATATTTCCAAAATCAGGTCGATCTACACACATCCGATAGCATAACTGCAAGAAAATGTCAGGTTATTTTCCCCTTCATTATAGAGATAGAGAGATGGGGGGAGGTGAGTTATAGCCACGAACCTGAATAGCTTAGCTGTAGAACTGAAATGCCCATTCATGTCACTTGCAATTGTAATGAATTGCAGGGTTTACAAACTGACATATTAACGATTTGGGTAAAAGATCTCAGTATTTGTGTATATTTGTTATTACTAATATGAAGTAGACCTGTTTCATAATGCTTATGTAGTAGATCAGTCTCATGCTCACCCCACCCCCTTTGTATTAATATGTCATCCCTAAAACCTGTGGCAAATTATATAAGTTGGTCATAGAGAAAATTGAGTGAGGTAAATGCAAGACAAATCGATTCCATTCTTATGCACTTAAGACTTATCCAGGTATGGCACGTGAACCGCCAAAAAAATTAATAAATGCTGCAGTTAGGTAACATAATGTGATTAGGCCATTTTCTTTATACAATCAAATCAAAGTGCAGCGTAACAAATTATCTCATTCACCTGTTAATAATAATTGTATTTCAATAGTCAAAATGCAAACATTATGTGTTGTTAGGTAGGGCAAGCCATGTTTGTCCTACCTAGCAACAAATAATGTATTCAATTTGCATTCTGAGTTTTCTGACTATTTAAATACATTTATTTGTAACAGGTGAATTGAATAATTGGTAATGAGGCATTTAACAAGGACCTATGCATTGATTTGATTACAGTACGAAAATGACCTATTTATATGGATAGGAAATCTTTGAACTGTTACATGTCGTTTTCTGAATGTTCATAATTTTATAAATTCTGAAGGGTTCATAATTCTAAAAATTTAATAGGGTTCATAATTCTAAATAATGAACTAGGATTCATAGTTCCAAAAATGAAATATGGTTCATAATTCCTAAAAATTAAAAAGGGCTCAATACTTCCAAGTTCCAAAGGTTTATTATTCTGAAAATGCGAATAGAACCCTGTATCCTTTTTCGGAATTACGAACCTTCAATATAATGAATCCTATTTCATATTCAAAATAATGACTCCATTGCATTGCGGAATTATGAACCCTATTTCAATATAGTTATTAACATCCCTTTTTCAATTCCAGAATTACGCACCCTATTTATTTTTCGGAATTATGAAATCTATTTCACTTTTTAAATTCAAACCTTTTAAAATATGAACCATATTTCATTTGTTTATCAAATGTCAGGAGGAAATTGAAATTTGTCATAATACACTGTCCTATCAAGTTGCATTTATTGATGAACGGCACACTCTTTATTTACCATAATATCACAGCACTTGTCAAAATAGTAAGGCCGTAATTGATTTTGTTTTGCTGGTGAATATAGTAGGCTTATATATAGTACACAATATTTTCATTTTCATTTGCTGCAACTTCATATCAATCTTTTACATGTACTTTGACAATCTACAGGTAAAAATCATGCTTTGCGTTATCATTTGTGATTTATTCTCCAAATTGAAATACATGAATAGAGTACTTAAATTTGTGAAAATGAACTTATTCTCCATAGTGGAAAATTACAAATTAAATTTTTCAAAAAAATGCATGCTCATTGTTTCTACCCAAGATGGCTACCGTAAGAAAACTATTGCAAATTTCCAAACCTACTCTTTTAAACATCTACTCCAAATTTTCAAGATTGATTTCTCTTTCTTAAAATTGGCCATAATTTTAGAAAATAATTAGCCAATTTAACTTTGTTTTATTATTTCTTTTGTTGATGAAATATGTATTTAAAAAAAAAAAAATTTCATGTAAGCTGTTAACCTCGTTTTTTAAACGTTCATGTAATTGTAATCACTATAATCATGTATGATATTCTGACAGATAATAAAATGATACACTGTTAAGTGTTAAATATGATAAAGATGAATCAACATGATTGTGATGTGTTTTGTTAACAGACATTTGCGAGAGAAGTGGCTGAACCTTGAGAAAATGGTTAATTGTGTTGAAAGTGAACTTCATGCCAGCTCCTGTCATTTTTGTGTCTACTTTGCAGACCAGCATGCTCTTACAAAGTAAAAAAGCAAACAAGGGCTGACAGATTTTGCGAGAAGTAGGCCTACTGTGTTGGAAGTGCATTGAGGTAGTAGAATTTCAACTGATCAAAAACATGTCAACCATGCAATGTAACCAATGCTATGGTTCAATTGGGGATTCCTACTTGTTTTCTACTGGTTTTCTACTGGTTCCATTGGGGATTCCTATACTTGTTTTCTACTGGTCTCCTAATGGTTTCTGTATGGATTCTTACTGGTTTCTGTATGGATTCCTACTGGTCTCCTAATTATGGTTCCAGGACTTCTTTTCTACTGTTCTAATGTTTCCAGGACTTCTTTTCTACTGTTCTAATGGTTCCAGGAGTTCTTTTCTAATGTTCTAATGGTTCCAGCACTTCTTTTCTACTGGTCTCCTAATGGTTTTTGTATGGATTCCTACTGGTCTCCTACTGGTTCCAGTGGTGATTTCTACTGGTTTCCTACTGGTCTCCTAATGGTTCCATTAGGGTTTTCTACTGGTCTTATACTGGTCTCTTCTGGTTCCAGTAAACATTTTTTTCTACTGGTTTCTACTGGAAAAGGTCTCACTTTACATATTGAAACCAGTAGAGAATTGACCAGTAGAAACCAGCAGAAATCTGTACTGGTTTTCTCTACTGGTTTCTATGGGAATTTCGACATGGGATACATGTATGTATATTAAGATAACATCTGGATTCTTTCTTCATCTTGGATGTTAGTGCATGAGAATATAATCATAGATCTTGATCTACGTGAACTTGAACTAAAAAGAAGCCCATTAATACGACTTTCTGAATCATTTTTTAAATCCAATATTAAGTCCATAAAGCCTAAGCAAAGTCATTGTGAAGTTGGGGAAGGATTAACCTAAATTAACCCAGCAGTGTATCCATATAACCCAATAAACAATATTTTAATTTCAGTTGTCCACTTCGAATCTGATTCTGTGATAGCAGACAACCATATGCCACTGTACTGTGTACATATGCTAAACGATGCGCGATGCCGATGGCAATGTTATAGTGGCGATAATAATACATGTATAACTAGTCAGGTGGCTTAGCGTCAAATTTATCGATTGTCGTTACTTGCCGGATAAAAGCACCATTTTTGGTACACGGCTTCTTTAGGACCTACTGAACGATATTAGGCTAGGAGCCCCCGGCAAAATTTCAATTTAAGGGTGTGGGGCGGGGGCGTCTTTTTGGAGCCCCCAATTGATTTTATAACATTGATTTGTTGTTGTACAAATGCCATTTTTGGTACAGGGCTTCCTTAGGACCTACCTAACGATATTAGAGTAGGAGCCCCCGGCAAGAATATCATATAAGGGTGTGAGGGGCGTCGCCTCGTAGCCCCCAAATAATTTAGAAGGTAATATAACATTTATTTGTTGTTGTAAATGCCATTTTTGGTACAGGGCTTTGACCTACTGAACGATATAAGGGTAGGAGCCCCGTCAAGAATATCATATAGGGTGGGGGCGTCGTTGTAGCCCCAAATTATTTAGAAGGTAATATAACATTTATTTGTTGTTGTACAAATGCCATTTTGGTACAGGGCTTCAGGACCCACTGAACGATATTAGCCCCGGCAAGAATATCATATGCGTCGCCTCGTAGTCCACAACTAATTTGTAAGGTAATATAACATTGAGTTGTTGTTGTACAAACGCCATTTTTGGTACAGGGCTTCCTCAGGACCTGCTGAATGATGGTAGGGTAGGAGCCCCCGGCATAAATATTTATATATGTGTGATTGGGGGCACCATGGCGTTTGTACAACAAAACTCAATGTTATATTACCTACAAATTAGTTGTGGACTACGAGGCGACGCCCTGTCCCACACCCTTATATGATATTCTTGCCGGGGGCTCCTACCCTAATATCGTTCAGTAGGTCTTAATGAAGCCCTGTACCAAAAATGGCATTTGTACAACACCAAATAAATGTTATATTACCTTCTAAATTATTTGGGGCTACGAGGCGACGCCCTGCCTCACACCCTTATATGATATTCTTGCCGGGGCTCCTACCTAATATCGTTCAGTAGGTCCTAAGGAAGCCCTGTACCAAAAATGGCATTTGTACAACAACAAATAAATGTTATATTACCTTCTAAATTATTTGGGGGCTACGAGGCGACGCCCCGCCTCACACCCTTATATGATATTCTTGCCGGGGGCTCCTACTCTAATATCGTTCAGTAGGTCCTAAGGAAGCCCTGTACCAAAAATGGCATTTGTACAACAACAAATCAATGTTATAAAATCATTTGGGGGCTCCAGAATGACGCCCCCGCCCCCACACCCTTAAATAGAAATTTTTGCCGGGGGCTCCTAGCCTAATATCGTTTAGAAGGTCCTAAGGAAGCCCTGTACCGAAAATGGTGCTTTTATGCTGGAAGTAACGATAATTTCACTAAGCCACCTGACTAAACTCTGTGGAACAGACACAAAGCTGCTCAAGTCCACGCGCATGCGTACAAAAACCATCTAGTACACTTATAGTGTTTGCTCAAGTGGCAATATTGGCAATTTCGACGCTTTAGGGTTACAGAAAAAAATCTGGATCAAGGTCTCGGTGTCATCTTTTAGATTTGCACGTCGACATAGTTGACTGCAACGTGTGACGTCCTTATAGGACACTGTGATGTCCTTTTAAAGATAAAGACCAGTTCTGGTCATGCAATTGCATTGTGAAAGAAACGTTGTGAAATCGATCAGAAAAGGTTGATCGTCTAGCATATAAGTATTGGTGTGTACTGCAAGGTTCTGGCATCATCAAAATGATAAGAAATTTGGCCCAGTCTTGGTAAAGTTACAAGCACTGTACACAGAAAGATGTATATGGGACTACGCGACCACGTGCGCGATATCTATTTGGTCCCAATAGATATAATAATTTACCAAATATATATCAATTAGTAGGCGGTTTCTCGGCAAAATGTGTATCATCACGTATTAGTCAAAACATATTATTTCACATGATTGGTAATAAAAGCTCCTATTTCATTTTTTGAGAGAGGGGCGTTTCCAAAACTGGTCTTTGAACTGCCGGGCACGGCCCAGTGCCTTAACACAATGTCACACGCGGCAGTCCACGCTCTCGTCGTGTAAATCTAAAAGTCCCTAAATTATAGAGCGAGTGTCGACTGCTGCATGAATGCCTCTGTGGTTGAGATTGTCGACCAGTCTCTGGCGGTGATTCCCGAGTGGTGGACACTTGGCTATATCGGATCAGGGAGTTGAGACAGCACAGGTAACGTAGGGGCTGGGCTTGGAGAGCTAGGAGTCGGTGAGTTTGTGGAGCTCATAACTTTAATATCTGAGTACTTTCCCAGGTCCTCGCCATGGGGTGAAGTTGGTGATTGCATGGTGTAATGTGCGTATCTCATATCTCGAATGTGGCAAGTTGATGAGTTGACCTATGGTGAGGAGAGTTTCTTGGTCAACTAGCTGGTTTGAACTGGTCTCAACTGGTCTCAACTGCTACTAGTTAAAAACAGTAGATACAATTTGGAAACCTGTAAAAATACCAGTTTGAAGTCGGACAAATAGAATACCAGTTATTACTGGGACCAGTAGATTACTGGTTTCAACTGGTACCAGTTGGAAGCCAGTAGAAAATACAAGTTTGAACTAGGATCAGTAGAATAACAGTTTAACTGGGACCAGTAGAATACTGTTTTCAACTTGTACAAATTAAAGCGAGTAGTCAACTGGGACCAGTTGAAACCAGTATATTCAAATGGTTTTTAATATTCTCAATTCTTTTTTTTTATTCATCAAAATTCAAAAGAACACATGGAAATTTGTTTTGGTCACACATTGTAAAAATACGTAATATATATATATGTATATATATATATATATATAAGAAACTATCTCGTTGTGTTTATAATCATAAAAGAACCATCAAAATAAAAGGTAAACAAAATAGAAATATTCTTATATTCTAGTATTACACATTGAAAATGATGAAAAGGATAGAACATCAGTGTAGGAAGGAAAACCACGCCAAACCGATACTTGGGCCCACATGCTCCAGACTCCATTTGGTTGTACAAACGAACGGAGTATGGAACATATGAGCCATAATATCGGCTTGTCCGACATTTCAATGAGCGCATTCTCCTCCTGACCGTAGTAATTCATATAAGGAATTTAGATTGTGATTCTCATTTGGAATAATAATAATAATAATAATAATAATAATAATAATAATATACCGTACTTATATAGCGCATATCACAATATGTCTCTATGCGCTGTAAGAAAGAGTAAGAAGGAAAGGTGGATAGAGTGGCATAAAAAGAGTAAGATATGCTCAACATACTTCCCCTCGTCAACATTGGAAAGTATTTTTGAAAAGAAATGTTTTAAGACGCGCCTTAAAGTTGTCAACAGTATCACAGTTTTTTAGATTTTCCAGTAATTTATTCTTAATTTCGGCCGATGCAACCTGAAAAGAGCGAGACCCGTAGAATTTAGTATTTATTTGTGGAATAGTGAGGAGAGACTTTTGGGAAGATCTGAGGATTCTCTGAGGAAATGATCTGTTTAGCTTTTGGAGGATTCGTGCCTTGCATTCTTCTGCCAGGTGTCATCTATTTCCTGTTTTTTTACTCGCCCTCTTGACTACACTTTCCATTTTCATAAATTCATCCTTCCTACATGCCCCAAACCAAACAACACAGTTGAAAAGAATATGGAAATTGAAACACCGACATCTGAGACCAGTTGATATTACCAGTTAATTTACCAGTTGAAAACCAGTAGATGATTACCAGTTGATTTGCCAGTTGTTTTAGCAGTTGATTGACCAGTTGGAAACCAGTAGATGATTTACCATTTGAAAACCAGTTCAATGTATATTATGCATATTCATGATTGATTTGCATGTTTTCACAGAAATTATAATTATCATGATCTGTCAAGCACATGTGACAATGCACATCAATTCTATGATTTATTTTTTCTTAGTCAATCATTGACAAATATATTATATATATATCTGATCATGTTTTATTTATTTATTTATTTCTAATATTTTTACAGGGTGGCACCAATTCGGTCGTCTTCCATGAGTCTCTGTTTGGTAAGAATAAAACAAATAACAGCAGCAAAACAAAATAGATGAATACACAAGCATTTGGACTGGTATAATACAAATTAATTGGTATCCTCATGAAATAACTATCATTCAAGAATTATCCTTGATCATTAATAAAAGAAATATGTGAATGGAATTTTCAATTTAAATAGAAACAACATTAACAAAATGAAAATAAAATAAAGAATAGATGATAACAATTTATTTAAAAGAAAGAGGAAAACGTACTTTTTTGTATAATCTGATATAGCTCAACACACGGGATACCATTCTCTTTCTCTTTCTATCAGTAGACTTTTTTCTCTTTATCTCGCTCACCCCTTCAAAGGAGTAAGGCAAAAGCGGATGATAGTGACCGTATATGGTCCTCGATTTAAAATACGAAAAATAGGGAAAACTGACGAAATAGTTGATGTTTTGTTTCGACAATTGAAATTCTTACAAAATTAATTGGAATAATATCTTGGAATAAAGCTGTTGTTGTAGTTGTTGATAATAATGATGATAATAAGGATGTTGATATCATTGGTAATAATTATATCGTTCGTTTGGTGGTAATGTCATGCATTTTATTTTATTTACATCCCCTGTAAATCATGCCCTTATAGCATGTAGATATAAACAATACAAGCAGATCAAAATAACGAAAAAGAGAGTAACGTGGAAATACAAAACAAGTGAGATAGAGAGAGAAAAACAATGAGTGAGAGACAGACAGACAGAGACAGAGTGATAGAGCAAGAGAGAAAGAAAAAGAGAGGGAGAGAAAGACAGACAGAAAAAGAGATAAAGAAACAGAGAGAGAGGGAGAGAGACGTACGGAAATCGAGTGGAGAAAGTGGAAAATAGGGTGTGGGAGTGTGAAAGAAAGGAAAACAAAGTGAGAGGGGAGGGAGTGACATAGTGAGAGAAAGAGAAATTGAGAGAACGAGAGAGAGAGACAGACAGAGAAGAAAAAACAAATAGAAAGAGAGAGAAAGAGAAAAGAGAAAAGAGAAAGAGAGACAAAGAGGGAAACAAAGACACAAAGGGGACGAACAAAAGTGGAGGGGGTAAAACTATGGTAATGAGAAGAGGGCCAGATCCTCAAGGTGGCACTATTTGTTTCCTCATTGCGGATTAACATTGATGTCTCTCCCATGTCGGACACAGGGGGGAGGGGGGGGGGGTGATTGTAGCCAAAATGTGACGACGGGAGCTTCCACACGAGTAGTCAAGAATATGGCCGGTTCTTTTATTGTTATCTCTATAATATTCCATACACTTGCTTCAAGCCGCAGAAGATGGCGTTATCGACGAACTCGTACGCCCATCCTGAGAACCTATTACACGAGTGGTAACACAGATTAAAGAAATAATGTCTCTCTCTCTCTCTCCCTCTTTTCTCGTATCCCTCGTGTTTCCCTCCTCTCTCCTTCTCTCTCTCTCTCTGCCACCATGGTCAGTCTTTTTCTTTCTCTCTTCTCACCTGTCTCATCTATTGTCTCCTTCCTCTCTCTCTCTCTCTCTCTATCTTTCTCTCTCTCTGTTTCTCAATCCATGCCATCCCCATTATATACCCTCTCTCCCTCTCTCTCTGCGGATAGATTTATACATTATAGAAACATCTTTTCATATATTTGTATTTGTAAGCGCTATGGTACTTATTGTTTATAGCGCTCCTAAATGTTCGATATTATCATTATTCTTATGGCATAACACATACACGAGCACATACCCACGCACACACCAACAAACGCACATGGGCACGGCTTTGCACCTATAGTTTTCACAATTTGCACCATAGTTTGCTCACCTACTCCAACCCCAACCCCTTCTCCCTCCACCCACCCCCTCTCTCTCTCTCTCTCTCTTTCAACAATTTATTTTTCCTGATATGACATCATCCATGAATAAAGACAACAACAACAACCAATTTTGACATTGTTTTTCAGCATATCAAAACGTTTGGATCACTGAACAGTGCTTGTTTTATTACCAACAAATTTTCAAAAGAGAATGACGTGAACATACGTCTTTTTTACATCCATCTTCATTCTGCTAAAATTGCTACATATTTTGCCTAGTTTGACTAGTTTAATACGACAAAGACTATGTCCTTTCTAATAAAGCAAACAAATTACAATTTCATTATGATTTACTATCGTGTTTTATTCGTTAAAGAAGTCAATTTACTGTTATTTTCAGCTCGTTTTCCGTGTAAAGTCAACGGGTCTGGTGACAGAGCTTTATTAACATGTCACAATTTGGCATACCGCCCTCTTCTAATTTTTAGTTTGAGAAAGTCATTTGTCTATGTAATTATATCTTTTAAACCATATAAAACTCGTTTTGATTGGGCAGTGCTATCCCCCGCGTTTTCAAGATGTAAGACCGTCACATTAATTCAGTACTTATAATTGTCAATTATATTTTGTACTTGTGAAATTACTGTGAAAATTGTAAATGTTAATATGAACAATTATCATCAATGGACAAAATAGATAAATGAACCTAAATAACATGAAATCTTTGCCGAGCGAAAGCTTTTGGTGAGATGATTCAGTTTTGAGAACTGTGTCGCCTATAGTCTCTGTCATGGTCCACGCACTTAAAGTGATAGTTGAGTTCTTGTTTAATACCGCAAATGCCTTCAAAGTGCATGGTTATTGCTCTTATTCTTATTTATGACCTTTCTAGTGCCGTTTTATAACCAAAAATTGCTATGAAGGTAATTATAGACCAGAAAATGTGTGAAATTTAAATTAAATACGATCATACCAATTTAGCTCCACGTTCAAAAAATACGATGAGCAGTAATTGATTAATTAATTAATAATAACAATACACGGGCCGGCTGTTTGTGCGTATCATAAACAACACGAAAAAGCCAACAAAAAAGCCAGTATTGGCATTGGGTGGAATAAAACGTAAAAGGCGCTATCTCGTTTTTTTCAACCGCTGGTTAAAAATTACCGAATTCTTGTGGGGCAACACAAATATTAGAAATTGTTATATTTATGGATATTTCAGCCGTCTCTGAACCGATTTTGATCAAACAAAGATGATTTTGTCATTTGAATTGTATATTCTTTCAAATTTGACACTCAGTTTTCATTATCTCACAAAAAATATTTTGTGTAGAGCCCTCAGTCTGCAACAAAACTCAACTATCCCTTTAATACAATGCACAGTGGTGGAACAATACCGACTGCACATAGATACCGAATATGTACTCTCTTGTGTGCACAGAGCATGACTGATGCATTTTCTTCAGTTTCAATAGGGTCCATATAGCTCCAAACGTTTTGATATGATATTTCTTACTTATAAAAATAGATCAGTGTGAAGTGTGAATACCATCGACTACATCTATTTTCTTTTCAAATTTTAATTCAGAGCCCCACTAAATTCATTCTCTACAAAGATATCAAAAGTCCCACTATTTTTCATATCTGTTTTTTTTTTCTTCTTAACATAGGGATAAATCGGTGCGAGACCTGCCACTAGTCTAGTAATCGAATTGCATGACAAACTTGTTCTATACACATTCATTGAAACCTCTTGATATAATATTATTCGCAATCAACATCTCTGAATGCGGCATGAGTAAACTGTGGAACACGATGACATCACTGGACTTCCATCGCATAAAGAAGACCAGATACTTCCCCAATGTATTTAGGGATTCTTTCACGAAGGAAATATTTCCAGATTCCGTTCTGAGCAAGCTTGAGAATTTCCGTGTCGAGTTGACCATTCTTGAAGTCGGGACAGGTGTAGACGAATGCCTCCCGCATAACAATCAAAATGATACAACCTGATGGAAAGAAGAAACAAAATATTAATAAAATAGTAGAGGGATGAGAAGAAAAGACTAATAAAGGAATGGAGATAGAGACGAAGAAATATACAAAGAAAGAAGGGAAAAAGAAGGAATTTATTCAAGTCTTCTATAAAACGGATAGCCCTTTCAACAACAAATATTGCTCCTCCAAGGGGCCCTGTCTGTGCAATTGAAAAGGCATGAAAAAATATTACAACATTACATAAACAAAAAGCAATCAAAATAGATATAGAAATAAAGCATAACTCCTAAAACATTAGAATAGATACGAATTAGTTTCTCAGAGTGCATTTAAAATGTTAATGTGTTTACATCGCATCTTGAAAGAAGGAAGGAATGATGAAAGGAAGGAAGGTAGCGAGACAGAGAACGGGTCAACAAAAATGTAATCTGGGAACTGATCCCAAAATAATCATTCTAACTATTATAATAGTAATGATGAAAATGATAGTAATATTAATAATAATAATGATAATAATAATAATAATAATAATAGTGATAACAGTAATATTTATATAGTTCTTAATACTAACATTTCTAAGCGCTGTACTATTATTACCCCGGTATATACTGAACGGCTAGTCCCCCCATTTAACCCATGTTATATGGCACCACTCAAAGTTACTTAGACCATCTTAGTCATTGACCAAAAAGGTTGTCAGTGTGAACGCAGCTGCCAAATATCCCAAAGTGACCTTCGTGACAGCCAGGATGAAATCATGTGTTAATCAAGTGTTAATTCTCGCTATCTCCAATACCCCCACAATGTCCGGATGGTAATTTCATGCCCCCATTTCAAATGCACTCTGGCATAGATTGGTGACTTAGTTGATTCCGGTCTATTTTGTGCGGCTGTACTGTGCCGTCCGGTATCGGCCGGGGCGGAGCGGCGCGGCAGCTGGTAGTCAGTCTTGGATGGTGGCACCTTTCACTTCGTCTTCGGGTTTTTTTTTTTTGCATAAGGTAACAATTTTTTTATTTTTAACAAACTGAATGGTCAGTTGGAATATGGTGCGATACTTTGAATCTGATGTGTGCTAGTCGCAAGAAAATATACGAAAGAACCTTCAGAGATGTCCCTGAATGAGAGAAGTGACTTGGGTAAAATTCTAAAAATCCGTCACAGTGCGCGACCTAAATAAGGTTGTTCCGAAGGCACGACAAGTTTGAAATCACTGCAGGATCGCGACTCTGTTCGCGGCATTCTGACAAAGAACAATTACAAAATGATGGACATGCTGTGGGTTCCCTAAGTATTCCTTCTCAAACAATCATGGACTTGTAAAAAATCAAAAGAAATCAGTACGTAGCAGCTGACAAGAGACAAATCGAGAAATAACTTTCGGATACGTATATTACGCATGCATAATACGTGTATCGCGCCCACGCCGCACGCATGCGCCGTACACCGTAGTACGTAAGTCCCGTAATTTGCTCGAAATTATATCCAAGAGTCGTACATCCGGGCATTTTGGGGTATTGGCGATAGCGAGAATTACACAGGTACCTTTACATACACTATTATCTCTTGTCAAATGAGTCGAGATTGTCAACAGGCTTTTACATAATCCTGAAGAAAGCAGTACAATTTTCACATTTTGATAACTATAGGGTTCATTAAATGATCATTTGACACTAAATTACACCTATAGAAAATTACTATCGAAGATTGCCACTACATAAATTTGAACCGAATCGAATAAAACGGCTTGTAGTTGAAATCCAGCCTTACTAGCAAACTAATATAGAGGAAAGCAGAAAAATCATAAAAGTTTGAGAGTAATCGGGAAAAAAAATGAAAGAGTTATAATATTTCCAAAGTTGTAATCATGGTATGTATGAGCTCTTCAAATAGGGTGAATCAGTAATGTCTCTGTGATGTAGTGGAGGACAACAGTTACATTTCTATTTGTTCCAACACATAGAATGACTAAATTTAAATTTTTTCAAAATGCATGACTCAGGAGGGTCTTTTCTTCTTTTAGAGGACATATAACAATATGCTATCCATAACAAATCTTTAGTAGTGATCCAAGAAAGTAGACACTAAAACAGAAAAGAATGATATTTTTGAAACTACAAACGGGAGAGTTATTCGCGACTACGTCACAATCCACTTACAAAACTGCCAATTTGAAATTCGCGTAGAATTATTGATCTCCTATTTCAAACATTCATAACTTTCTTATCATTGGTCCATGTATTTAAAACTTTCGCCGTTATGTTTATCTTATGTCTCTGCTTTCATACAAATAACATAAATGCTGGAATATAACGCTTTTTCACATCAAGACCATTTTGGGGCAGCAAAACATTGTCTTAAGACTCTTTGTGTTAGACCCCATTTCCGATGGCGAGAAAACCATTGGGCCGATCAGGTTGAATTAGACATTTTAGCTTTCAAAGACTCATTCACAACAATTTGCGATTCAAAATGCATTCATACTTAAACAAGTAATTGACAACAAGCTATTACATTCACCTATCAGGTATTATTTCGATAGTCAAAATGCGAATTGCATACATTAGTTGTTGATATAATATGTAGGAAAAACATTATGGCTTGCCCTACCTAACAACTCGTACTGTGCAATTTGCATTCTGACTATTTTACAAAATGTTTACGAAAATTTATCTTGACGACTGCAAAGATTGTCCGAGACTTGCCCGACAAAGCAAGAACTAATGTATGGAAAGAGATACCATTTTGCATAGCATGTGAATCAAACATGTCAAATAGCTGAGAATCAATGGTTTTGGAGAGAACCATGCATACATTTGAATACACTAGTAAACGGGTCTATTGAAGTACAATTGTCAGTAACGAGTGAACCTTCTGTTATCAACTATTTAATTTACCAGCTCATGTAAAATGAAATAATTCATGACTAGACACTTTACAAAGATGTAGTCATTAAATTAGAATACATTACGAAAATTGCCCATTCGAAAGGGGGTTTACTATTATGTATGATGTAGCCTAGAAAGGCCTTTATATAATTTATTTGATAAACTAAAGCCCCTTTTTACACCGGGCCATACATAAAGTTGTGTAGTGTTGCGTACCGACTACGCCGAGATAGACGCAACCAAAATTAACATGTTTAATTTTGTTCGCGTACTTTCGGCGTAGACACTAGACGCAGAAAGTACGCATGTTGTACGCAAGTATACGCAACACTACGCTACTGAACGCCATGCTTACGCAATAGTACGCTACCCTACGCATGTCAGACGAAGCAGTAAAATCTACTGCATATTTGCACGGCGCTTGTGCACACAGTAAGCAACCGTACGCAACCTTAAGCAAACCTACGTACCCGTTACTCCAGGCCTACGTGAACGTACGGAACCCTACGCTTGTTATACGCAATCTTACGCGTAGGTACGCTAATTACATACGCCGTAGGTACGCGGTGCCTATGCACAGAGTACGTAACCATACGCTATCGTACGCCAGCCTACGCATAACCTACGCAGCGACTACGCCGAAGCAACATTTTTTTTCATGAATTCGCAGCTTAATTTCGGCGTAGCCAGTACGCCACACTACGCAACTCTACGCAGATCCGGTGTGAAAGGGCTTTAGGTCGTGTTTTTACCTTTCTTTGCTACCCGTAGCAGTTCTGGAAACACTGCCTGTGTTATATTTCCCTGGTTGAATGACCCTACACACACGATAGCGTCATAGATACCTGAAATACATCCATAAAAGAGGACATTATGAGCAAGAAAGTGTTACCTAGTGTCATCGATATTTTATGATTGGTTATTAGAGGGAATTGGGATTTCAGCTGCGATGCATAATGTAATGTCTTGGTCTGAATGAATAGCTAATGTATACATATTTCATGGCCTTTAATCGTGAAAATTGTAAAAATCAAATTCAATATTCAAAACAATATTTCAAAATGTTAGTTCAAGTAATTTCATTAAACTTGTTTCCAACTTATTTAACATGCTAAACAAACTTCTACTTGAGTTGAGTTGTACCTTTTTTAATTATTCCAAATTAATACAGAACCGAGTTCGCGAATAGATAAGGATGCTTGGACTGTTTAGAAGACGCCGAGGATTGGTAAAATTGAGGATAACTTTAATGACCAAACATTATGTGCAATATTTGTTTTATAAAGTAACAAGGGATCCTTTGTCGATCAATAACCCTCATTTCAAAGTCCACAAATGTATATACGGTCGACTGACAAAGTTGGATCTGGATGACTGACCAGCCAATAGAAAAAGTTATTCCTCGATCATTAGCACTTGCTAATAACAGGTCAATCCTAGTCATCTGTCCCCTTTCAACAAATACATTGATAATGATCTACGTCATTACTTCCTCCAGATTAGTCTCACCATCCTGACAAGAAATCCCCTGCCCTATGACGTCACAAGTCTCTAGTCGGGAATAGACTCCTGTTTGTTCCGCATGAGTGAGCATGTCCTGAACCAGATCAACGCCATCTATATTCACATAGCCTTGTGAATGAAGCTGATAGGGGAATCGTAATGGAATGAAAATAAGTAAAACCATTAAGAAGCTTTACGGAAATATATGTATAAATGATAAGTGAAGGTTTAGGTATGTAATGCGTTTCGGCAAATCCTTGTTTAATGTCGCATCTCAAATGTTCGAAGTGTCCTTATCAAACGTTATACTGCTTATGGAGTTAAACCGTTCGGAAGCCATTGGGAAAAGTTAACTCGCTGGTAAATAATGCTGTCAGGTGTTAAAATCACCAAAATGAGAAGAATTCTATTCTGTTTTGCTAAAGTCACATGCACTCCACAGAGAGTTGTGCAAGACTACGCACACATGTGGCTTGCCAGTTTGGTCCAAACATTTCAAGTGTTGGTTGTCATAGTCCAACTATGGGTAAGCAATCAATTGCAGCGACGTTTGTTAAATAATTAGCCTATTCTTCCAAACTGACATAAAACAACGAGAAAGGTCACTTATTACTTTCCACCTTTAAGACAGAACTCAACCTTCTCTTTAAGATGGGCTGTATTATGTACCTCTTTGCCGACCTTTCCAGTTCCACAAGCCACATCTAAGATCTTCTTGCTTTTATCTGTCATCAACTTGGAGAGTTTCTGTGCAGCTAGATGAGGGCCGTTATATACCATTTTGTCATTATCCTGGAACGAGAAGACGGTCTTATTAGTATTTTGTATCACCATTATTATTATTAGTAGTAGTAGTAGTAGCAGTAGTAGTAGCAGTAGTAGTAGTAGCAGTAGTCGTAGTAGTAGTAGTAGTAGTATCATCATCATCAATGTCATCATTATTATTTGGTAATCTCTAAAATCGGAAAATTTGAGAAAGCTAGGTATTTTGTAGAAATACACAAAACGACTTTTATTTAGTGAAGTCTGTAAGTCTGTTTTGAGACATTAGTCTTGAGAGCTAGTCCACCTTAGTCTATAATAACAACTAGCCGTGTTCAAATTAGAAGTTACGCAGTTAGATGCCTATGCCAATGTAGTTTAAGAATTTATAGTTAGCTGTTTTCATATTAAGATTTAATCCGTATGACGTGTATTTAGTCTCATTATTGGATTATGTTATTGCATACTTATCGTTTACTTTATTAAAGATCAGTTTTACACATGGTGTTTCACAGTAAACACATATTTTGACTAGCCTCTTCATTTCATTTGAGAATTTAAACCATTTACCCCGGACCGGAGAAACATACTATTACATAATAGTTAAATCATAACTGATTTTATTATTTACTATATAAATCTATGTATCTACCTATTATTGCTTAGTCCTCCAGACAAAGCAGTCATCGAAAATAAAAAGTCACAGTTGTGCATACCCCACCCCGATATACCCTTCAGTCACGCGCACTCTACGTCCGCATACAAACTTCCTCTCTCACGCAGTCCCAGAGACAGACCAGGGACATGTTGTAAACAAGGAGAGGGGCCGGAGGGAGGGACATAGGTAGATACATAGATTTATATAGTAAATAATAAAATCAGTTATGATTTAACTAATTTACCACAATAAATCATATGTATCTACCTATTATTGCTTAGACCAACACAGATGAAAGCGGGAGGCATGTCCCAAACAAAAGGGTTAACGGAAACTAACGAAGAAGAAGCCGCCAGCAAGGAGGTAGTAGCGAAACGTTCCTCACTTGCCGGAATATCTTTGAGATAACATGAAATAAAGGTATTTGGCGACAACCAAAAGGCAGCCTTCATAATATCATGAAGGGCGACACCATGAAACAAAGCCCAGGAGGTACTAATACCCCTGGTGTCATGCGCCCGAGGAGGCACACCTTCCGAGAGAGCCTCAGGACCTGCGGCCTGAACCGCCTCAATGATCCATCTAGAGATGGACTCCTTAGACGCAGGAGAGAAGGGTTCCCGCGTAATCAGGAATAACTGCTCATTCTTCCGAACACCTTTAGTCTTGTCCAAATACCACTTCAGAGCCCTAACCGGACACCAGACTTTGTCTTCCTCGACTGAGGAGACACTGGACAAAGGACAAAGGAAAATCTCCACTGGACCCGATGAGACAGTTTGATTCTTTGCTAGGAAAGAAGGCTTGGGAATAAGTCTCACACCCTTTCTCTCCCAGCGAATGTGGCCCGGAGAAAGGCAAAGGGCGTGAAGCGTGCCTCTCCTCTGCCCGGACGCAATCGCAATTAAAAACAAAGTCTTGATTGTGAGACAGTGCAGAGAAGCCTTGGCAAGGGTTCAAAAGGAGGCTTAGATAAAGCCTCCAAAACCTTGGGCAGACTCCAGGGAGGAGCCAGCTTCTGTTGGGGCGGTCTCTCCAGAAAGAAGGACCGCAACAACATTGCCAGTCGAGGGGAGTTAGACACACTCGAGCCATCTGGGAAACCTGCATGGATAGCAGCGATGGCCGAACGATACCCACGCAACGTGGACAGAGATCTACCCTTGTCAAATAAAGAGATAAGAAAATCGGCTATGACACCAATAGACGCCATCCTGGGTACCACGTCAAGCCCCTCACACCACTGGTGGAAGGCCTCTAACCGAGAGTTATACAACACTCTCGTCGAAACTCGGCGGCTCCTGGTCAAAAACTGAGAGGCCCTTTCCGAGAGGCCCTCAGCTCTTGCAACCTCCCGATAACGGCCAAGCGGTCAAATGGAGGACCGCTGGCCGCGGATGAAGTATCCCTGAGAGAGGCTGAGCCACCAAGTCCTCCTTCAGCGGAAGACAAAGCGGTTGACCCGCTAACAAATCCAGGAGGTCCGAAACCACGACCTCCTCGGCCAACGAGGGGCGATCAATAGAACCCAAGCCCTGTCCGATCTGATTTTCCTCAAGACCTGAGGAATCAAACCGAATGGGGAAACGCATAACCCGGAGAGACCCCAATGGAACGAGAAGGCGTCCAGCGCCCAAGCCTCGGGTCTCGTACTGAGAACAATACATCGGAAGCCGATGATTGAACGGGATGCGAACAGGTCGATCTCCAAAGGAGACCAGACCGAGAGGAGAAGGTCGAACACTTGCCGATGGAGGGCCCACTCCGAAGGGAGGCACCTCCCTCTGGACAGGAAATCTGCTACCAGATTGTCCTGGCCAGGAATGAAGGATGCTACAGGCGTGATCTCCACCGATCGACACCACCGCCACAGACGAGCAGCTAAGTCGTCCAGGCTGGACGACCTCGTGCCGCCCTGCCGATTTATGTAGGAGGCCACAGTTGTATTGTCCGTGAGCAGTAGAACCGTGCGACCAAACAACAACTGTCTGAAATGGTGAAGCGAAGCGAACGCCGCCATCATTTCCAAAACATTGATGTGCGGAAGGACGGAAAATCCCAAGTCCCCGACACCATGTTGCCCAAACAGTGACCCCCCCACCCCAGGTGGGAGGCGTCCGTCGACAGAGAGATCGAAGGCAGGGGCACGCGAAAGGGCTTGCCCGAGTCAAGAAAGCGCCGTCCAACCAAGGGGCCAACAGAAGCTTGATCTCCTTTGGTAAAGGAATCCTGACTGAAAGGGAATCTACACTCGGTCTGTAGAACCTCAGAAGATGCCTTTGAAAGGGCCTCATGAGAAGCCGAGCATCCTGAAAAACATCGACCAGGCTGGCCAAAAAACCCAGCCACTGGAGCCACTGCTTGGCCGGCACTCTGCGGGCACGCCGTCTTGGTAATGGACCGAACTCTGTCCCCACTGGGACGGGCCAACTGTGCCGGCAAATCCAACTCTGCACCCAGGTAAACTCGGATTTGTCCCAGTTCACCAGGAACCCTAGTCCCTGTGTGACCTGCAGTAGAAGACTCAACTGCTCCCGAAGGCGAGACTCTGAACTTGCCACCAGGAGCCAATCGTCCAAATAAGCAAACAGCCTGAGCCCTTGGTTTCGAAGAAAGGCCGTGAGGGCCGAAACCACTCGGGTAAAAACCCGAGGTGCCAGGGTGCCAGGGTGGTCCGAGACTCTCCTTATGGCGCCCTTCTCCAGCAACATGAGAATCTCGTTCGAGATGTGTTGCTGGAAAGGGCGGACAACGGAGGCGGACGAACTCAAATGGCGCCGTTCGGAAGGGGCTCTACCAGCTCTATGTAGAAGCCCTCTCGCACGACTGAGAGCACGACAGTGTCTTCGGTGATAGCTTCCCAAGAGGGAAGGAACTCCCGGAGTCGTCCGCCGACCCGGTCTACAAGCGCTCGGGGCGAACCTTCAAAAGTGCCGCTTGGATGGAGGGAAGGACTTGGCCGAAGACTTCGGACCACTCCAACCTCTAGACGAACCCCTGCCACGGCCCGAACGGGCCTGGGGGGTAAATGGGGCCCGAGCTGGGGCCGGAGCCCGACGAGGATCTGAAAGGGAGGCCGAAGAGGAGCCTGAGAAGGAGTAAAATGACGTGAACCCACGCCAGTCGACCTAGACGGAGGTCTTGAACGACCCCTGGTTAAAGGTTGCGAGCGGAAATGCCGCGCCAAATCAGCGGCCTGTTTACGCCTATCAATCTCCTTCTGCAGCATAGCTGTGAACTGACCACCACAAAGGAACTGTTCCGACGAAGGAATGCCTTCACACAAAGAAGGAATATCCCGCTCCAACACCCCAGCTCCGACAGCGCCAGCTGACGGCGCTGAGAGGTCACCGCGATAAAGTGCAAGAAATTGACGACCACAAGAGGCCCGACAGTAACAAAAGGATATTCTGAAGTACTAACAAATCATCCGCCGAAATTCCCAATTCGTCAGCTCTTGCCAAGAGACTGACCAGAGAACCCATATAGGCAGAGAGCCGAAGGGAAATCCCCGTCAGAGATGAAATCACCTCCAGGGGCTTATCTCGATCTCCCAAACCAAACGAAGCGCTACATTAACAAGATCAGGCGAAAGTTTCTTCGCAACAAAAAAGTTGCGAGTAACCTCCGTAATGAAGGAAAAAGCAGAGCTTTGAGATCTCACATCCCGAGAAACCCCGATAGGGTCAGCTGCAATCCTATCAAATTCAGTCTTGAATTCCTCAGGCAGGGAATAGAATCCTGAGATGAACGCTGTTTAAACAGCGAAGACGGAACACCAGCCCCAGTGCTGGGACGAGAAAAAGTATCAGGCAGATACTTTTCTAACAAAGCCCTCGCATCGGAGCCCAAACTCGAAAATTGTCCCGGTGCTGAGTCCAGCTGCGAATCCTCCGAGACAATGGAGACAGAATCCCAATCACACTGACGATCCATAGTGACCGAATCATACGGCTGAGGTAAAACCCCCACCGAGGCCAACGACTCCTCGCCCGGCGGAGCGCCGAGAGCAGCAGGCGCCGGGAGACAAAACCCTGTCGAGAGACGACAGTACGAGGTAACGATTCTGACGCCAAAACAGCGGCAGCCGAAAATTCAGAACAAGAATCCGAATCAGAAGACAAAGAGGCGGGCTCCGCGACCACACTAGCCGGGGCACGGGGGACGGTAGGTACCGAACCCGCTGACATACCAGGTGACGAAATTGACGCCAAAGTATGTGCACCCGTCGACACAGCTGAGGAGCTCAGCTGATTGAACATTTGTTCCATGAGAACTCTGAGCTCTGCCTGCGCAGAACTCGAAAAGGAAGACACAGGCGTCGATTCCTTTGTCTTCTTTGTCTTCTTTGTTTGCGATCCAGCCGAGGCAAGGACGCTCACACTCTTCCGTTTCTTCCCCGTCGCAACGGGGAGGAAGGAGGCTTCTTGGCCCTGCTAGCTCTCTTCCGCTTAGCACCAATGCCAGATAAACTCAGGCCGTCTCGCCTCACTGATTCTAAAGAAACGTGAGCGAGATCTGCACGGTCAGTGTGACCGGGCTCTCACGCTGAAATGCTCCTGAGAAGCTACAGCGAAACCACTACGGAGAGTGAGACCGAGGCCTGCTCGCTGCAAAGTTTCGTGAGAAACACCAGCGAGGTGTGACCAGGGCCTGCTCGCTTCAAAGCGAGGAGTGACCGGGGCCTGCTCGCTTCAGTGCTTCGTGAGAAGCCTCAGCGAGCTCGAGACCTTGGCGTTCCACTGGCGTGATTATTATCAGGCACCCCAAATGTGGACGCAGGAATACTGCCGAAATGAATCGGGTGCGTAAACCGGGTCTCCTTCATGCTTGAATGCATGGCTCGTGCTTTGCACGGCTGTTGCCTCGCAACAGAGCCCCGGGCCGTGAAGCCCGGGGCCTCTACCGGACGGACAGACCCACGAGGGGGAAAGCCACCAGTAGGAGTCTCTATATTCTAGCTGAGCTGAATTTATAGACCTCGACATACAGGCGCCGGAGCACAGCCCGCTGGCTGGCCCGGACGCGGTATCCGTCGGTAACTTACTACAGGGCAAAACTCCCGAAACACTCGGCAAAAATACCCAGTGCGTGGAGTAACCTGCCCCGAGCCTGTACTCGGGTGCCCTTACCCCTACCTGCCGCACCAAACTCACTCGCTAGTGAGGCGGTACCGACAACCGAAACTGGGGGAGTGAATCCACTCCAAATCCAGACTCCTTGTCCATTAGAAACCTGTGGATAAGACAAAACAAACTTTCCAAGGAAAGCGATAACAACAAAAGAAAAGCAACAGTTACTACAACCAAACAATCGACGAACTAAACAAGCGTCGACTAAAACACGCAACAAACAGCGTCGCTTCAAAACAGTTTAATTAAACTCTTAAACAAAGCTAAACAAACAGTCCTAGCGTAGCTAAACAAAAGAGCTACGAACGAAGAACGCTTATCTAAGCGTCAACAAAGGGCTAAGAAAGGAAGAACGCTTATCTTAGCGTCAACAAAAGAAATTAACACACAGCGCGCTCAACCATAGAGCCGCACCGTAAACTATACTAGAGGTATGCACAAAGAAATCCCTTAACAAAAACACTAAGTGAAAAAGCCCCGGTACACAAATTACTGTGTCCGGGACTGAACTCAAAAAGGGAAGTTCGGTCGGCAAAAGTGAACACTAATTACTGCCAAAATAAAGTGACTTAGGGTTAAAAAACCGAACCAAAATGTATAAAAACAAATTGGAACTGGAAATGACAGAAAGAAAGCACTCCAAAACGCTGCGAGGAGCAAAAACTCCAAATTTAGCGCTAGAGACTTATCTGTACTCCTTAACGAATGACTGCGAAAAAGAGAGAGGAAGTTTGTATGCGGACGTAGAGTGCGCGTGACTGAAGGGTATATCGGGGTGGGGTATGCACAACTGTGACTTTTTATTTTCGATGACTGCTTTGTCTGGAGGACTAAGCAATAATAGGTAGATACATATGATTTATTGTGGTAAATAACTGATTTTAACATTTCACATGCAGATTTATTATATAAACTTTATAAAAGACATTGAATCCTCTCGAGAGTGTTGGCACGCCAAAAATTTGATGGCAAAATGTCACCTAAATTGTATAATAATGTATAAGAGTATATCATTTTACACACTTCTGCAACAATGTTCAAAACAAATGTGTTTCAAGTTGAATATTGCTAAAAGAATACACAATTGAGGTATCTGCGTACGACACAAAACCCAGATTTGGTATTCTATCATCAATATTCGGTCTCAAAACAAAACTTGTTTTAATAATCCTTGCAGAGGTGTGTATTAAATGACATCCTATTCATTATTTCTATTTTTATAACGCAATGCTGCTTTAGCAGATCTGTATTCTTTTTCAAATATAAATAGTTCAAGATATGTTCTTTCCAGTAATAGTATAATTTACATAGGTTTATGCAGAGCGAACTGTCCTTTGCTTAACCAAGAGGTTAAATTTACATTGCTACTTCATACACAGGAAGAAAAGTGTTCTACGGAATATTTTACTTTTTCTCTCTGCATTCACTACAGTCACGCAAAGAATTACTGATTTGATAATTAAATATGGTGAAGTAGTGTGCTGGCGTGTAAACCCAATGTTCATGGGTGACAGTTGTTTGCGCCTCGAGGGCCATTTGGACTAAAACGTGCGTTTTTATAAAATATGAGCATTCTTGATGGATTATTTAGACAATGCAAAAAGTGTTATATTTCTTTTTGTTTCTTTTTCCTATTCAGAATTCTTGGTGTGGCATGAAAGTGACCCAGAATTTGTAAAAAAAAAAAAAAATTCTGTTTGTGGATGTTTTTGGTATTGTTCCGTTATCTTTGCTCCTTTCATTGTCTTCACTGAAAAAAGGGGGAATTCAAGAGCTCGAGTTCCTGATTCATCTCATTATCACCCATTTCACCACCCCCGATAAAGTGGCATATTGATTACAAGAACGAATTACATTTTTACGTTTCACAATATATGTTCACAGAAGTGAAGTCATTACATACATTCCACTGCATTTTACGTTCACCTTCACCACCCCCTCCCCCTCCCCCAATAAAAGACGATTAAACAGACAAGCAAACAAGCAATCAACCAGAGAAAGAAAAATGATACCAAAGAAAGTATCAAAGTTTCCTATATTTCTCTATTTATATATCTCTTATTCTTTTTTTTCTGAAGCTAACACTTGGGAACCCACTGTTTTTTTTCTTCTCCTGTTATGTCTCTCAAGTATCATTCTTATCTTATCCCTATCTGTTTGTTTGGAGTGTCTATATTGTGAGATTATTTGATTCCACAGCTGTTGGTTTTTGAATGGGTGTGTAAGCTGATAATTTGTCTTACCTTGACTAAATCAACAAGCTACATGAAGAATCTGTAGTTCATAAATTCAATATATATATATATATATATGTATGTATAAATTCTGTTTCTCTAATTATTAGTCCATTGAGAAATTGTTTTGAGGTAAAGACTGAACAATTGTGAAGTCTGTACATATATCAGATATAATATATTTGAGCCCCAGCTGCTAGTAGAGGAGGCGCGATAGCTCAGTGGGTAGAGCAGTGGTCTCGTAATCCGGCGACCCGGGTTCGAAACCAAGTCGATGCGCTAGTGCCCTCGTTACCAGGTCCCTCGGAGAGGACCTTAACCCGTCGGTTCTCTGGTCATTTACTAACAAGCATTCATGCTTTCTTAGCAGTCAGGTAAAATAACCACTTCTACTAATCGAAAGTTTGATAACATATATTGAAAGAAACATTTCAATATTAATCAATGATTGTTATTTTTCAAAAGTAGTAAGTCATATTTCTAACAATGATTCGAAGAGGTAATTAATATCAGTATTTTATGCAGTTGGAACTGCAATCTAACAGGTGAAACAAATATATCTACTGAGTCGTAAATTAGTTTATGTTTTGTTTGTGATCTACTGTTTAATATTCAAAAAAGGAACACAAGCTGAGTTTGAAATGGAAAAAGTGGTTTGGTAAATAATTGACGTAGATTGTGGCAAGACAAATTTGGTATCATACCAAGATAAAGACAGTTTGAAAATCACCCTTGCACTTTGATTTCTTATAGGTTCATAGTTGCTATAATTTTAAAATCAAACATGGATTATACAAAATTTGTATGAATTCGAATGCAGGTTCTCTACGATTGCTTTATTTGCGGAAATGACATTGAAGAAAACAAAAACAAGGCAAAATGTGAAACTTGTCTTTCACATTATTATGTGCCGTGCATGAGTTTTTCATGTGAAGACAAAATTAGTGATGTCACACTAGTTTGGATATGTTCATATTGTGGAAATAACAATGTAAGAGTGCATATGTTTGATCGTCTTGGTTTTCCTGTACATTCTAACAGATATAGACCACCACAGACACCTGACGAAGAAGTGGAGAATAATACAGATCCTGCAGACGTGTTTCCCATCAAGTTAAAAGGGACGTCGCAAAGAAACAGGACATTTTGTGAAGACAAAAGTATGTTGGTAGAGGCATGAAACAAGTAATGTCACACGATTGAAACTGTAAATGCACTGCCAAGACGACAAGCTGATGATCAGTTATTACGAGTTAAACTCAAAAGAAAGCTACTATATAAGGGATATTATAAATACAAATACGTCAATAAGGCTAATGCTGTACATGCTTTGAAGTATTTGCAAATGAACATTGAATGGTGTTAACATGTAATTATTGATGATAATTGGGAGAATTCTTCGTTCAAAGAAAAAATTACCACTGATAGAGAAGATATCTGACTAAAAATATTGGTGATCAGATAGCACATGTAAATAGTGATTACCATAAAGATAGATTATGCGGGATTCAATTAGATACGTGTTTGCAGCCAGCAAATATTGGACAAGAAATTCTCGATCAGTCTTTTAATGAAATCATCTGCTGTGTTCCTTGCCAGAGAAATACACCCTCTCCCATTAAAAAAGATAAAACAAATGAAGGGAAATGTTTTCCTGTTTTGATTCCAACAGGACAACCAACATTTCATGATTTTAGGCATGTTAATCTAACATTGAGGCGTTATTTCCTTAACAGAATGTTAATGTTCATAACCGTTTTGCTCAGAATACAGAATACATTTGTAA
Organism: Mesocentrotus franciscanus; assembly: GCA_037976565.1. Taxonomy (NCBI): domain Eukaryota; kingdom Metazoa; phylum Echinodermata; class Echinoidea; order Camarodonta; family Strongylocentrotidae; genus Mesocentrotus; species Mesocentrotus franciscanus. The sequence continues at coordinate 29,430,183 of CP137683.1, read as the reverse complement.
TGCTCAATTTTTGTATGAAATTCAACAAGTCTTGCCACAATAGCATTAAAAATAAGTACCAACAAATGACTTATTTCAAATAACCAAATCTGATTTAAAGATCCAGAAAGGATAAAACAAATATTAAAGTCAGATAAAGGGTATAATGTCTAAAAACAAACTCCGGGCACACATCCTTACTGGCAGTCAATCCAGAAAGATTTACTGGCTATCATACGACATATTGGAAAAACAACTTTTTTTTGCATCATTTTCATCTGCAGATTTACGTTGGCCAGAAGTAATGAACATAATTTTAAAACAAAAGAGTGATTCAAGAACATTCAATGATCTAGATTGGATTGCAAAATGTGAGCTCTTAAACACTTATCCAGTTAGTGTTGCAAGTATCTTTTTTTACTACGGTATATTTATCGTTTTTGTAAAGTACAGAAAAATATCAAAGGTAGATGGAAAGTAATTCATGATCTCCTTAATAAAAAAGGGCAACCGTGCAATATTTTAATATTAATCATCTTGGTAAAAAATATTTCTGATTTCAAGGGAATTGTTAATTTATATATTGGATTAGACATAGTTCATACATTGCCTCATGCTGTAAATACTTTTGATAAGTTTTTGTCTCCTGGGAACTCTTGAAATTCTTTTCTTCTTAGCCCTATACAACCAAGTGAAATATTGAAAATTGTGTCTGAACTTCAATTAAATAAAAGTCCTGGGTATGATGGAATTGAATGCAGCGTTCCTAAAAAGTCTATTCATTATTTAGTTATACCTATATGCAGTATTTTCAATTTGTCAATAGATAAGGGGATATTTCCTAGTTTCCTGAAATTTACCAAAATCGTACCCATATATAAGAAGGGGGATATTAAAGTCCATCTTATCTAACTATAGACCAATTTCCATTTTATCTGTATTTTCTAAGCTGTTTGAAAAACTTGTTCATAAACGTCTATTGTCATATTTCTGTCATAATGATATTATATCTAAAACGCAATTTGGTTTTAATTTAGACCTAGATACTCAACCTATATAGCATTAATTTATTTTTTATGATGGAATATCTAATGCGTTTGAGAATAAACAATTTTTTATTGGCACTTTCCTTGATTTATCAAGAGCGTTTGATTGCATACACCATGACATTCATATACACAAATTGAGATATTATGGTATAAGAGGTACTGCCTTTGATTGGTTTAAGAGCTATCTTCACAATCGCAAACAGTATGTACATAGTAATGGGTATTCATCCCCTATACAAAAATATTAATATTGGTGTTCCTCATGAATCTGTTTTAGGCCCTTTGCTTTTTATTATGTATATAAATGACTTACAGTTTATCAGTAATATCTTAGATTCAGTTTTGTATGCAGATGATAGCAATTTTTTTATAACTGGAAATAATAAACAGGATGTTTGTGCGATATTGAATAATGAATTATGCAAGATAAACCAGTGGGTTTTAGCTTTAAAAATTGAAACTATATACTGATGAAAAATCATGCATGGTATACCACACCAAAAACAAATTTATTGATATAAATTGCCTGAATGTGAAAATTGCTGGTTTTGATATTCCAGTTGTAAATACAATTAAATTCTTAGGAGTAATATATTAGATAACCATTTGACCTGGAAATATCACGTAGACAACATATGTTGTAAAATATCAAGAGCAATTGGTGCAATCAGTAGAATAAGTGCTATTGTACCAATACATATCCTTTTAAATTCATATTTTACTATGATCTTGCCTCACCTTATGTATTGCATCATTGTATGGGGAAATTGTGCAAAATATCTTTTAAATCGTATTCATATTTTAGAAAAAACGTGCAATCAGGATAATTACCAACTCTAAGCCCTACACTCACTCAGATCCTTTGTTTAAACAAAATAAAATTATTAACTATATATGATGTTCATGAATTGGTAACCTGCACATTTTTGTATCAATATATCAATAACACCTTGCCGAAATCACTAAAAAAAATTGTTTCATAAACTGAACAAATATATGTATAATATAAGACGGAACAACAGTTTGTATGTTCCTAATCATACATATAATGTCTCTATATAGATATACTCCCTTATAGAAATGTACAATGGTATAACCATGCCTCTGTGACTGTGTGATTTCATGCTGACAGTTGATATTCATATTTGTTTTTGTTATAGACTCTAATTCAAAATTGTCTTTTTTAAATTACAGATATATACGCAACATGACAAATGAGTAGTTTCCATATCGACGTCGTTCTTTATCGTCATCTTCACCAATACATCAACATCACCGTGTGTTCGTCGTCGACCTCCGTTTTGGCGTTTGAACTTTGAAGTTTGTTGCGAACTCTAATGATAAATAGGATATTGGCATTATCGACTTTTGTTCTGTCACCGTCGAAGTCGAACTTTGATTGAAGGTAAGAACCCCCTTTTTATCTTCTTCGTCTTCGATTTGCGTTTCGTCGTTTGCAGGTCTGATCCTGACTCCGACTAATGATGACTTTATCGACGTCGAACTCTATACCGAGTTTCACCATCGCTGAATATGGACTCCGCATCCGATCTACATCGCCGACTCTTGACTTTCATTCATCATTCATTTTTGAACTGCACTATGATCACCGACGTCTATGATCTACCAAGTAGGCCTAGGTACCAATTGTTTCTTTGAATATTGTCTTTCGACTAAATTTGAGTACGATATCGTCGACGAATCTCGCACCTCCGCTGGAAGGACAGTTTGTATAATGTACTATGTAATTTGAATATGAGCGGCAGTCTTCCGCTATAGAAATAGACTAACCATTTTACTTATAATATTGTTATGTGTGCTGAAAGTGTTTAGTGTCATGTATATGATGTAACAAGCGGCAGTCTTTCACTAGGCCGCCATCGACTTCAAGCTTACCGCTCATGATGGCGGTCTCCTGCGTTTTTTTGTAATTTATCTTTTTCAATGATAAATATTTGTGTTTGTATGTATCTTATTTAATGTACTTAAAAATTTATAATTATGTAAAATGAAGAAATAATAGTTACTTCATGTATATGATTATGTTCTATTTTGAAAACGCAAAAATAAAAACAAACAAACAAACTATAGAAATAGACTTCAGTTTTCGACTGTAAATTGTTTTATATATTTTACGCGAGCTAGATTTTAGCTCGTTTGAATAAACGCTTTTAACAAAGTAAACATATTGTTTCCATTGTTTGATGTTTGATACGTCATATGATCATTCAACAATAATGATCAACATGATTGTCATGTTTATTGTTAACAGATCATGTTTGCGAGAGAAGTGGTTGAACCTTGAGAAAATGGATAATTGTGTTGAAAGTGGACTTCATGCCAGCTCATGTCATTTTTGTGTCTACTTTGCAGACCACTAGCATGCTCTTTCAAAATTAAATAAACAAGGGCTGGCAGAAATGAAGAATACTGCGATGAAAGTGCATTAAGGTAGTAGATTTGTAAATGATAAAACAAAAATCAATCATGCAATGTAATCAATGCTATGTTTTTTATTTAGCTACAGGCAGAATGGAAAGACGACTGTGTATGTGCAGTGACATTGTAGTACAAGTACCATAGTAACGAAATGTATGGGAGAACCATGGAAACGAAAGGGACGGGAGAACCATGGTAACCATGGTACAGAGAACCATGGTACCGAGAACCATGGTTACCATGGTTCTTTTGATGGATGGTAATTTGGACAAAGAACCATGGTAACCATGGTACTGAGAACCATGGTACACGGAACCATGGTTACCATGATTTTTCAGTACCATGGTTACCATGGTACATTTTATAAGGGCTATCAAATACTCAGGGCCGATTATGTTGAAAAATCTCTCGAATACCTTGAAATGTACCAAAAGTCTTTCAGTTTTTAAACGAACATATACAAATCATCTTTTAAATCTATCTTAATTTGCCTTCTCCCTTCCTCCCCCATTCCTTTTCCCCACCCCTTTTGTTTTCTTATTGTAGTTGCTGTTGTTGTATCGTTAGTTACTTAATTCAAGTTTTGTTAAATTTGTTAAATTTGAATTTCATGTATATATCCAGGGATCGACCTTAAAAAGGCCTGTAAGCCTATTGTCGATCCCACCATTATTTTTGTTATATTATACTTATGTTCTATTCTTGTTTTTTTTTTTTTTTTGTATTTTTATCAGATTGTGGAAATAAACTTGAATTGAATTGAAATTATCTGAAGCTTAAACCTATTGGTAAGATAGAGGATTATTTCTACCGCGTTGAATTTCAACAAATAGGCTCTCCACATACACGCTGTTTGGGGGTTAAAAATGCACCGCAGCGTCGGATTGATGATGACAAGGAAATGGTTTTAATTGTTGAATTTGTTGATAAATACATCTCTTGCCAAAGACCATCAGAAACAAAAAACCCTGAACTTTATGGAATTGTTACAAAATGTCCAGATACATAGCAAGAAACATCCAAAATCATGCCCCCTCCCCCAAAAAAGTAAATTCAATTTTCCTCGACCCGTTTCTAAAACAAAATTCATTGTTGGATGTGAAAATGATGACCCCATAAAGGAACCTGAAGATGAAAAAGATAAATCAAAGAAAATGTTAAGTTCAATTAAAAGATTAATTTAATGGAGAAAATACGAACATGTCAATCAAAGACCTATTTAAAAAACTTGACACATCCCAAAAAGAAGCTGTACATAGACACACCTTAATAGCTAAATTTTACCCTCGCTCACTTTGTCATTGCAGCACAATTATGTTTGTGCACACGTGCTTCATAACGTATAAGGGGTTTCCTCATAATTCGTAATCACATTATAGTAATTGTTATAACGTGTGCCCCCATGATTCTGTACTGAACTGTACTAGTACTATGACGCAGATAATCTGGGGTTCCTCTCGCAGCTGCGAGTGCTTCGCGCGCTAGCTAGCCTACTACGAAAACAGAGTAATTCGCAGGGTCTCAAAATCGAGCCTACACATCACATCGACTCTTTCGTGCACCCAGCTCAGCGCGGTCGCGAGCTAGGCTCATCTGCACTCCTCTCATGCCGTCCAGCACCAGCCATACAGTGCATGCAGCCAACGTCCAACGCAACTCCAGTGGTACATTGGCCCTACATATATAAAATATATATATATATAAAATATATAATATATATATATATATATATCTATATTCTTTACAATGAATCAGCTGGCGCTGGCCGGCGTAAAAAAATGGTGCAGACAAAACTAAAGTCTAGACTATCGCGAGGCAAGCTACGCAGTTCAAGGTCGCGTCTCTTCGAATTTCCGACTTTTGCCGGTATGAGGCATTTCAAAAAACCAGCTGTCTAAATTGTATTATCCTATAGAGCAACATCTCATTACTCCAAAAACACAACTCATTACAATTTGTAAGCACAACCTCAAAAGGGTTTTGATTAGACTATATTAAAGGGATCGTTTAACAGTGTTAAATCTGAGATACACGGCCCTACATGTTATTAGTGTCTGTGATATGGTGTAATAATGAAGCCCTAAAAAAATTGCGCTTCAAAATGATCAAGAAGTGCCTCAAAAAGTAAAAATCTTTGATTGACCGGTTTTACCATACTCGTTTTCCCTAATAGACTATAGTGTTATGAAAACCATCAGGCGAACGGTTTTCAAAATTTGTAATTCCAATCATAAATATCTTGATAATCAGACAGGCGATCAGCTTGTAAAAGTCATGGGGTTCCTGACTGACCTAAAGGTTTATGATTATCATTGCATCATGAGCTAAATCCAGAATTTTGTTTCAGAATCTGAGACAAAGTTACCGGATCCCTTTAAGATAAAACGCTTTGTCAATTTTATGTTCTGTCTATAATGGAACCAGGGAGTCACTTATCCCAACAACCTTTGGGTTTTGGGCTATATGCCTTGAATGTGATTTGCACATTGGTATCTGTATGTGACTGACTCGCTCTATATCGTGCCCTGTAGCTATTGTATATCTGCTTAATGTTGTTTGAAATCAAAATCATAAAACAATGATCTGAGTGTCTGTCCATAAAGCTAGAATTGCAAATATACGAATGATACTTCCAATAACATTCAGCAATCATATTCATAAAAAAATGTAGCTTATTACATTTAAAACATGATTTAGTTGGAAAACTATTAACCATCAAATATACACTTGTTAACGCTTTGTTAAAGGACAATCCAACCCTTGTATTAAGTTGATTTGAATGAAAGCAGAAGAAATAACAGAAACAGAATGACAAAAGTTTGAAATGAATCGGACCAATAGTAAAGAAGTTATGAATGTTTGAAATATGAGATTTATAAGAATTTCAAATTGGTAGATTGGTCAGTGGATTGTGACGTAGGACGTGGATAACTCTCCTATTTGCCGTGTACAAGAATATCTTTAATTTCTGTTCTTCTTGTAAGTTCCTGCTCCGTTGGGGCACTACTCAAAATATATTATAGATAGCATATTACTATGGGTCCTCTAAAGAAAAAGACCCTCCTGAGCCATGAATTGTTGGAAGATTTAAATGTTAGTCATTTACTATGTTGGAACAGATGGGAAAGTAGTCCGGCACTAAATCATATTGACATTACCGCTTCAGCCAATTTGAAGTGCCCATACGTATAGTGATTGCAACTTCCAAAAATTCATTACTTTCTTATACTTAGTCAGGTTTAATTGAAACTTTCATCAGTTTGCTTCTATGATTTTTCTGCTTACTTTTAGAGTAGTTGTCTATTTGGGTACGATTTCCCTTTAATGCTTTTAACAAAACATTAAATCATTCACAACTTTGTTTAATATTTAAAATGTTTGCAGTATGAAAATATACATTGATGCACATCCACAAATTCACTTTAAACTTATACTATTTCTATATTATTCTTTTCTATTCTATTATTATATACGACATCTTAATTTCTAGCACATTGAGAAATAAGGAAAACTATGTATTTTTTGAATAAATAGAATAACATCTTTTGAAATGTGGATTTACAGAAAATGATGAAAATATCCTGGAAACGAATTAAAACCAACAAAGAGATATTGCACATGGCAGGGCGTAAACAAAATGCACTGGTAGGATTAGTTAAGGAGAGAAAATTCAAATACTTTGGTCATGTTAAAAGGCACCAAAGCTTCTTAAAGGATGTGTTGGAGGGAAGAGTGGAAGGAACTAGACCGAGAGGGAGACCCAGAATCAACTGGGAAGAGAATGCCAAGAACTGGATTGTACTAAAACTGCAAGAGTGCACCAGAATGGCAAAAGATAGAGTGAAATGGAGAGATGTTGCAATCAACCTCCGAACCGGGTGAAGATACTAAGATAGGTAGATAGATGTATTTTTCGATCTTAACATTGCATACAGGTTGGTGATCTGATATCAACCGACCAATACAAACGTAAAATTATACGTTTTCAGGATGCTCATAAAACGACTCTGCAACAATTGCCCTTGGGGGAAGTATAGCAGAAAATGACTAAGAGGAAGAAGAAATGGTACTTCTAACAGCTTCGGAAGTGGCCCAGGAAACATCCTAAATAGTTCAATCTTCAGTCGTAGAGGTATGTAAAGTAACATATGCACTCTAATGTTCAAAACACACACAATGGTCATTCATAAAGAAATGTGTCACCTATTGAATTAAGCATTGTGCTTGAATCCATATCCGTCAAAATATATACTTTACGATAAAGTCACACACAATCATACAACACTAAATGCAAATACACATGTTCATCAAACAAACATTAAAACACGGTTAACATTTATGATGGTTTTGTACCACAAGATGGTGCTTCCAGAGGCAATTTGTCCTCAAATCGCTATCAGTCTGATCATTGGCTAATTTATTTGCCTTTATGTTTCGCCAATTATTTATGGACACACCATGTGTCCATCCTAACTTAAATATGTCATCACAATAATTTACAAGAACTTGATAACATTGTTCGATAAAACGCATATGCTGCTGAAGTAATGATGACCTGCTAAACTAATGGATTGAACATCAGATATACAATTAAAAATGTCTAATAGTTTGATTAAAAACAATACATTAATAAGAAATCAACAACTAAAAAATTGAATGCTACATTACATTCCTGCAACATATTAAGTTTCAAATGCAAATAAAATATCACAAAGTAATAAATTGTTTCTATATACCATTCTTAACATTTATTTCTATCCATATAATTTAATTTGAGATCTACTACCTTTACAGAAAAAACATTGAACTCGATTATATTAGATACCTGTCATTTTTCCTTCTTATGTATCTCGTCTATCTGTACTCCAATGTCGTCTACATTTTAATATGGTGGAGCTGACACCTTCATCTATATTATATCTCCTATTGTTCTATGCATTGTACCTCGACTATCAAGAATAATTCCATTAATTTTCATACTTTGTCATTCCAATAGATAGTTTTGTTAGACCTCACCACAAAATTTCTTTTCATTCAAAAAAAGGACGTCATGTGACATTTTAAGCACCATTTGGTCATTCTCTGTTCCTGCCCCACAATATTCTTTTTTCCGAAATAATCACATTTGTCAAAAGAGAGAAACGACTAAAAATTACATAACGGATCACCTAATTCGTCTCAACGACGAATTAAAGTCTAGTTTATTATTTCTTTTTATTCTCTCAAGTAAATATGTTGGGCAAATATCTCAATAATGGAAAGAGCTAAATCAATGAAATTTCATAACATGATGTATCAAGTCAATCACCTGGACCAGATGGACTCCATCCTAGGGTCTTTAAAGAAGCAGCAGAAACCTTAGGTGAGCCACTAGCAGTAATTTTCAACAAGACAATTCAAGAAGGACGTGTACCTGATGGATGGAAGGTAGCGAATGTGACGGCCATTTATAAGAAAGGAAAGGCTACATCACCCGGAAATTACCGACCGGTAATTGTGACATCCGTGATCTGCAAGATATTGGAATCGATACTTCAAGAACACATAATGAGCTTCATGGATGAGAAGAAGATTCTGAACGACCATCAACATGGATTTCGTGCAGTTAGATCATTTGTGACCAAGCTCATCAGTGTCCTGAATTCATGGACAAGCATGCTCGAAGAATGTTGATGATGCAAATCTAGACTTCAGCAAAGCGTTTGATTCAGTACCACATCAACGACTGATCAATAAAGTGAAGGCACATGGAATCCATGGCAAACTACTGAACTGGGTAGAAAGCTTCCTGAAAGAGAGAAGACAGTATGTGGCGGTGAATAGGAAGAAGTCGTCCTGGGCGAATGTGTTGAGCGGTATCCCGCATGGCAGTGTGCTCGGCCCAATTATTTTCATCACCTATATAATGACCTGCAAGACAACTTGAAGGGGCATGCAGATATGTTTCCGGACGACACCGAAGTAACACCCATATCAAGACACAGGAAGACAGGAAAACACTACAACACGACCTAAAAAGCTTATGTGACTGTGCAGAGAAATGGCAGTTAAAGTTCAATGTTGGTAAATGCGGTGTAATACATTTGGGAATCAAGATGAAACCAGTTCATACAGTATAAGAGATGAGACAACGACGGCTAACATGGAAGTAAGGAATAAAGAGAAGGATCTTGGTGTCACATTTGACCCATCACTGAAGTTCAGCAAGCATGTCGGGGTGGTTGCCAACAAAGCAAACAGGATAGTGGGTCTAATAAGGAGGACGTTTGCACATATGGAAGAAGATATGTTTATGCAGGGACTCAACGACGTGGACAGAGGTAGCCTGTTTTCTATGAAGAAAAAAAAACATAAACAAAAAGGCCACAGTCCGGGGCCATAGTATGAAAATTCAGAAGCAACATGCCCACTTAAAGATTAAGTTGAGTTATGGTCATGCAATTGCATTGTGAAAAAAACGGTGTGGAATCAATCAGAAAAGGTTGATCATCTAGCATATAAGTATTGGTGTGTACTGCAAGGTTCTGGAAGTTCATAATGATAAGAGATTTGGCCCAGAAAGATGTATATGGGACTACCCAAACATGTGGCATAAAAATCTGTCCCGATTTTGTTGCTGTTACATGCCATATTTAGAATATTAAGGCATTTGAAGAGCCATGCTTTTCAGGGAACATTTTTTATCTGATGTTCTTCCACACTTGCATAATAACAATGATATCGCTCATAAATTTTTTTTCTCCTCTTCCCAGAACTCAACCTTCTCTTTAAAAATCAGAAAAAACAGCTTCACACACAGAGTAGTTGACCACTGGAACATGCTCCCAAAGACGGCAGAAGAAGCAGCATCGATCAATGCGTAATGTGCTAGATAGTCATACATGTACTTAACAGTCATACTTGTTGTACTTTGTTGAGAAAAATGCATCAATTTCACCGTTTGAAGGTGTAGCGTCTCATACATACGCACTTTCATTGTACATTCATGTGTTTCAACCCCGAACCGGTTATTTATTAGTTTTACGCTTCCATGTACTTTCCCAGTAACTTTTCGTCACGCGACTCGTTTATATTCATTTATTCGGACCACGTGAATGCTGCATTACTCCATTACTACATTACTCCCCTGCCAGAATCGAAGCTGTGGATGAAATATACAGATTAGAGGCGATACGGATATTAATAAACGAATTACAAAATGTAACAAGAACAGCTGATCAAGTACATCTGTATGCAATTTACAGCAGACTGGGGATGATAACAAGCATGGCATGTTAAATTGGAATGAAGCAATGCAATATGACAAGCATTGTATGTGAACAGCTATGTTTGTTTGTTTAATTATTCACCATGTAAAAAAATTGTTTACATATAATAAAATTCAGTTCAGTGTTTGAAGCGCAACGTCCCTAAGATAGCATAGCTGATAATTATTAGGTTGAGATAGAACATAGCTTAAAATAAGACATTATGTCGATTAAAACAATTTAAAAAAATAAAAAATAAATGTTTTAATCAAAATCATGCCCTTAACGTATTTGAACAACAAGCAAAACAAGGGAATACACATCATTACCCCCTTCTTGACAAAAATAGCACAACTATAGTGTACCTCAAAAGTTAACAAACATATTTGGTGAGAAATAATTCCTTCAGTTTCTTTTTCAATAATAAAAGGTTATAACAAGTTCGTATATCAGGTGGCAATACGTTCCAAATGTCAGAAAATACATATCTAATCGATCTGTGGGCTAAGGCACTTCTTGGCGTAAAAAAATGGAAATCAGAAGAATGTCTGGTTGGGTAGTTATGAATATCGCTTTTTAGAGTAAAATCGTTACAAAATGATAAAGGCAGTTCTTTTTATATTAAGTCGGTACATGAACACTACAATTTGCATAAAATGAATATCAGTAATTTTTAAAAGTTCTCGATATGAAAAAGAATGAGTCAGCAGGGGTGTCGATTTGTATCCGTGGTTGGTGGGGATGATAGGTGCCAAAATATTTTCGGCAATGGATCAAAGCAACCAAGAGGTAGAAGCGTGTGGCAGGTTGCACCCCCTCCCTTCCAAGTTATTAACTTTTTCAAGTCACCCTCAATAAAGATAACATTTCAGAGAATATAAAAGTGGTAATAAAATTAATAACATGCTAGGACGTGGAATACTTGGAGTCACTGAGACATGGTTTACAAGTGAAGCCGATAGGAACCTTTTTTCTATTTCTGGTTTTAATCTTGTGAATAACAATAGACAAAGTAGACGTGGAGGAGGTGTTGCTTTGTATATTCCTTCCCAAGTAGAATACCAGATACATCACGATCTTGATATAATGTCAGATCATATAGAAACTATCTTTGTTGAGATTGATAACCCTGGTCAAAAGAATCATTTTATAGGAGTTGTATATAGGCCCCCAAATGGTAACTTTAATGATTTTGTAAATGAAATTCAGTCAACTTTAGACAATCCACTTTTAGTTGGAAAGTCACTCTATCTTATGGGAGACTTTAATTTGAATGTATTACTTTGTAATAACAATAATCGAATTGATGTTTTTCTAAACATGTTAATGTCTTTCTCATTATTGCCCCTAATCACTAAGCCAACAAGAATAACAGAAGTTTCCAGTACTTTAATTGACGATATTTTTTGTAATGTACAACCATATCCACCCTCTGGAATTATAGTATCTGACATGTCTGATCATTTTCCTGTATACTGTATGTTGTCTTCGGTGAAATTGAATTGTGAGCCTAGAGGCCGCACGTCTGTCCGTAAAGGAACTCCTGAAAATATTGCCAAATTGAGAGAGGCATTAATTGCAACTGATTGGAATGATGTTCTTTCAGACCAAAATGTTGAAAGTGCTTTTGATAATTTCTTTAATGAATTCATGTTGTTGTATGGTGAGAATGTTCCTCTGGTTGAATATAAAAGAAGAATTATAATAAAGTTCCTCGTATGCCATGGATAACTAAATCAATATTAAGGTCAATTACTAAGAAAAATAAGTTGCATTATCAATATAAAAGGAGAAGCTCTGATTTTTTGTGGAGAAAGTATTCTAATTATAAAAATACTCTTACTTCTGTATTGGGAGTTGCTAAGAAAAAATATTACTCTGCTCGATTTCAAATGACATTTAATAATATTAAGAATACATGGAAAGTAATTAGAAGTTTTTAAACCATCAGTAAAAACTACAAATATCAAATGTATAAATGTGAATGGTTGTTCCGTAGAAGATAGACAAATTATTGTGGACAATTTTAATGATTATTTTTGTAATGTCGGGTTGAAACTTCAGGACTCTATTCCTAGATGTCAGAAAAGCTTTATTGAGTTTATGCAAGAACCCAATATAGATAGCCTATTTTAATGCCCACAAATGAAATAGAATTGTTTAAACTTGTGAGCTCGCTTAAAAGTAATACAAGTCCTGGCTTTGATGGCATAAAAAATGAATTAATTAAGGATATTATACATGGAATTGTGATACCACTTGTTCATATTTTTAATTTATCTTTCTTATCTGGTATTGTACCAGGACAAATGAAAATTGCTACGGTAGTGCCAATATTTAAAAAGGGTGATCCTCAAACATTAAGTAATTATAGACCCATTTCATTATTTAAAAAATCCTTTTCAAAGCTTTTAGAAAAGCTTATATATGATAGAACGGTGATATTTTTAAAAAAGACTAAAATATTTTCAAAATTCCAGTTTGGCTTTCGTGAAAAGCACACCACCTTACATGCAATTTTACACTTTGTTGATAAAATAGCTCAAGCACTAGATGATCACCTTCATACAATTGGTATATTTTTGGATTTCTCTAAGGTGTTTGATACGGTTGATCATGAAATTTTAATAAGTAAATTGTCATATTATGGAGTGAGGGGCATCGCTCTTAGCTGGTTCAGGAGCTATTTAACAGGCAGAAAACAATATGTATCATTAAATGGAATTGACTCAAGTCATCAAACTATATCTTGTGGGGTCCCTCAGGGGTCCCTTCTTGGCCCCCTTCTTTTTATATTATATATTAATGATTTTTATCTTTCATCTGATGTACTATCTTTCATATTTTTTGCAGATGATTCAAGTGTATTTTTTTCTCATAAAATCCCTGAAGTTTTATTAGATACAGTTAATATTGAATTAAAGAAAGTTATTTTGTGGATTCATGCAAATAAGTTGTCCTTGAATCTTCAAAAGACAAACTATATGTTTTTTAGTAACTCCCTAAAGGATGTACCTAGAAATGTACTTTTTGATGATGTTAATGTTGTGAGAGTAACTTCCACCAAGTTTATTGGGCTACATATTGATGAGAAGCTGTCTTGGGCATCTCATTGTACTAATATTTGTAAAGTCGTGTCTAGAAATACTGGTGTAATTTATAAATTAAGTTCTTTTGTCCCACAAGAAATTTTGCTTATTTTGTATTCTACTTTAATTTTGCCTTATCTCAATTATGGAGTGCTGGCATGGGGAAGTCATTGAAAACACAATTAGATAAGATTTGTGTTGCCCAAAAGAGGGTGCTTAGAGTTGTTTTTAATGCGAGCTATCGTGCTCATACTAATGTTTTGTTCTACAGTAATAAGCTATTGAAGGTTGAAGACATTTACTTTATACAGTTAGGCGCAATTATGTATGGTTTTGAAAATGGTACTGTCCCAAATGCGTTAGTACAAATATTTCGAAAGAACAATCAAATTCATAGCTATAATACAAGGCAGGCAACTGCACTTCATATTCCACGTTTAAGAACTGCTTTTGCTCTGAAGACGCTGGCTTGTACTGGTCCCAAGTTTTGGAACTCACTTCCTATCAATGTAACTAGATCTGTCAGTGTCTTTGTTTTTAAACGCAAATTGAAATTACATTTATTGAGTAACTATGTCGACAATTAACGTAAAAATTATATCACCAGAAATGATAATAAGTAATAATTTATTAATTGTTATTGATAACGTGCATTATCTTTTGTTTTTGTTATGTTTGATTATTCAATATAAATGTCAGCATTTCACATTCTCTCCCCCTCCTCTCTTCTATTTTTCTTTTTCTTTACACCAAATACCATTTTCCCCTATATACATATAACTTTCTTCTTTCTCTGTTTTCTCTGTTTTGTTGTTTTTCTCGTTCCAGTTTGCTTTTTTCCTCTCGATCCTTTTGTATATATTTTCATCCTCTCCTTTTCAAATTTCAAGCTATCCCTTTTGTAAATATTTCCCCCATATTTAATCATGTGTAGTTTGATAACTTTGAAACATTTTAAAAAGTGAAACATTGATGGTTTATGTTATATGGGGACCTTGCGCTTACAAGCCCAGCATTTTTAAGGTCTCCACTTTCTTTCATTTGGATTATATATCGACTTAAAATTGCACTTAAATTGTTTTTTTCTTATGCTGTTTTTGTTATATTATTATATGTAAATATGTTGTAAAAGAAAGAAATAAAATGAACCTTGAACCTTGAAATGTTAGTCCTGACTCTTGCCTGCAGTGTAGGCCTACCAGACTGATATCATCTATTTTTAAACGAAATTTAGACATTACCAACAAAAATCCAATGGTGAGGGATATCAACTTGTGAAAGTATTATGTTACCAGTGGGCAAATGCATTAGTAAGCATCCAGGAAAGGTTCATGTTGACAGAAAATTATTTATTTCCTGGTGATAGAAACATACATTTTATGAATATTGATGTCTCCAAACAACATTCATCGTGAAAACCCCATTCCAATATTCTGTGTAAGGAGATCTCAAAAAACATAGTTCTCATTAGTAAAAGAAAAAAATATTGCTTTGGGCTCTTCATTTGACTCTCTTCCTTCTTTAATTAAACCAACTGAATCCTCTCTGCGGGAAACTCAATTCAATGAAACAGAATATCACTGATGCAAAATCTGGTTCTCAAAATGACAGAAAATTTCCACTCCTGATCTCATACAAACTATTTGTTTCTTAAAAACATAATATAAAACTTACGTTCCAACTACCAAAAAAAAAACTTCCATTATCTCCTTCTTCACCCAGATATACTTATCATACCAGATACGCTCTAAAAATATAAGCATAATATTCCCCTAAGGCCCTGACCAGAGCACTAATTTTGTTTCAAAAACTATAACCAGTCTTAGAAGGTGCATTATTATTAGAAGGGTGTTATAAACAAAAAGTTCCAAATTTCATTCAATCTTTTTTGTTTCTTGTTTTTCTTTTCACTTTCCTTTTAAGCCCTGTCAACAATGTGACATTGATTATTTACTCGTTTTTAATTAGTTTTTGAAGAACTCCTAGGTGAAAGAAATCATAACTATTCTTGAATATTATTACTTGTTTTAGAACATGTTGGGCCTGTCTCACATTGCCTTCCATCATTCCATGGCAATTTTCCATGTTTCTTTCAGCTTATTTCTCACTTTTTTTCCATCCACTCAACTAATTGCTGATCATGCATTAACCTCATACCTACCATCACCCATGCCTAAGCTTTTTAGGGAGGGGGATCCCGTAAAGTAATTTTGAAATTGTAAGAAATAAACATGAGCAATATTTCATTGTAGGTTACTTTAAAGGCAACCTCTTTTTCATCGCCCATTCACATCAGTTCCCTGAACAGAAGAAATGCTGGAATATATATGTCCCTCTTTCTCTTGTCTTTCTTCCTTTTCTCTTCCCCCTTCCTTATTTCTTCTGCCCGTTTCTTCCCCTTTTCCCTTTTCCCAGGTAGCAAGCCCATATGGGGATGATCTGGGTCACTTGTGCCATCTGGGCTATTAAATGGAACCCATATATGTATCCCATATGGGGCCAATATTTAGTAACCCATATGGGATCTATCCGGGCCAGCCCTTATGGGTTCCAGATGGGAATGAGCTGGGCGTACACATATTGGTAGAATATGAATATGCCCATATGGGTAACACATGGGGAAAATCTGGGTTAACCCACATGGGATATATCTGGGGTTAACCAATATGGGTACCAGATGGGATTAAGCTGGGCATACCCATTTGGGCCCAGTTTGGTATGGGTCCCATCTGGGTCCCATCTGTCTTATAATGGGTGCAGATGCCTAAGGGCCCCAGATGGTTTTCCATATGGGGCCCATGTTTCAGAGAATATGGGATCCATGTGGGTCCAACATGGGCTTGGTACCTGGGTTATTACTCATTATCTCTCTCTCCAACTCTCTACTTCTTTGTTGCACATTTGCGCTTCGCGCTTAACATTTAGCTCGTTGCTTTTTAACGCTGCGGCTTTGCATTTGGCGCACTGCATTTCTATGATGCTGTTGATTGAATAAATTGAATAAATTCATCAATTCCTGATGAAGCCGTATGAGCGAGAATTCAATTTATTCTTGTCTCATATACGGTTGTCTCATTTACTTCGTTTTCTATTTATACATGTATGTATTATGGAAATTAGAAAGCAAAATGTGTATATTGATGGTCATCTTGCGAGTAATAACCATTAACTACTCTCATCGGGCTCTCATCGTTAAGTTTTCTCTTCATTTTTAAAAATATTTTTAAGGTGAATTATTGGGGGATGATTGTACAGGCCATCCCCCACCTGAAATATTGGGGGATATATCCCCCATCCCCCTGATGGACACCCCTGGGTCAGTGTCAAAATCCCCAGAGCCACAACAAGGTCTCATTGCTCTCTTTTGCAACCTTAATATACCATCAGTATTTACTTTATTAATGGCCCATACAATGTTACAGTTTGAAATACGTGAATTAATGAAAGAATTGTAAATAAGGAACAAAATACTAAGTGGCACAATGACAAAAGGCTTTAACTTGTACAGAACACTATCATAACGAGACAAAACTCGAGAAAGATCACGTACGTGTTCATGCCACGACAGGAACTGATCAATATAAATGCCTAGGAATTTGGCACTTTTCTTTTGTTGAATGGTGATGCTATCTATCTTTAATGGAACATTAGTTTGTTCAGTGTGAGCACGAGTTTTAAAGTGGATGAAGTTAGCTTTATTCAAATTCAACGATATTTTATGGCATTTAAACCAGTTAGATAATTTTGGAAATTCAGCATTAAGTATTTGAACAAGATTATCTAGGTTTGAATGAGAGCAAAAAATATTAGCGTCATCAGCAAATAATATATATTGTAATGAGGAAGAGACATTAGAGATATCATTAAGATAAATCCACAAAAAAGCGAACCTAAAATAGAGCCCTAGGGCACTTCGCACGTAACTGATGACACGGTTGATTTGGCATTATTAAATATTGTATATTGACTTCTACAAGAAAGGTAACTACGAAACCATACACCGCGTATCCCGTAATGGGAAAGCTTGTGTAAAAGTAAGTCATGATCGAGGGTATCAAATGCCTTCCTTTAATCCATGAAAACTCCTATAACATGATCGTGTTTGGCTAAGGCAGATGATACCCTATCATATACTTTTATAACAGCAAATTCCGTTGAATGAAATTTCTTGAATCCATACTGTTCATTATTAAAGTAAATTGGTGCCAGCCAAAAATTTATATAGTCTATCATAAACGAGTCGTTCTAATATTTTAGAAAAACATGAAAGTATTGAGATAGGACGATAATTACTGAACGAACTAGCATCGTCTTTCTTATAGATGGGTATTACTTTCGAAATTTTCATCACTGAGGGAAAACTACCGGAGAACAATGTCAGGCTGATTATGAAAACGAGGGGTTTAATTATACTTGCAAATATATTTCTTTAGCAAATGTGTATTCATCTCATCATGTCCAGTTAAATGACTGGAATTGAGGGCATCAACAATCCTCATTACCTCAATTGGATTTGTAGGGTAAAAGAAAATACTATTTACAGAGGAATAACAAAAGAAAATCACGAAAATATTGCTACACCCTTTGATTTTCGAGGCCTGTTCAGCACCTATGTTTGAAAAATAATTATTAAAGCAATTTGCAATGTCATGTGTGTCCTTTACAGTAATATCATCGTGCCTAAACACAGTTGAATGAGAAACATTCTCCCTTTTCTGATTATCATTTACTATCTTCCACTTGGAGGAAGAATCATTTGCCTGTTCAAACTGTTTGGTGTGATACATTCTTTTTTATATACGAATAATATCCGTTATTTTTTTTTCTATATTGCCTATATTCCTCCTTCTTTCTATATGTAGGGTTACAAAGGCTTTTTTATATAGCTTATTTCTTTGTTTAATAAATTTCAGAATTCCTCTGGTAATTCAAGGATGTTTGGGTAAATTTCTGCGAGATTTAACTTGAACTTTTGGTATATTTATATTCAAATAGTTTGTTAATGTTTCTAAAAACCTTTAATATGCAATATCAATTTCATTGCAATTTAAGACATCATTCCACGTTTCCGACATCAAATCAGTTTTGAACTTGCCAATAGTATCCTCTATTAATTTACGAACTTAAACCGATTTCATTTTAGTTTTAGTTTTAATACGATTGGGAAAAAAAGCAAAACAGATGGGTAGGTGCATGATCTGAAATTTCAGAATAAATGAGCCCTGCTTCAATTTTGTAATCAGAAACATTGGTAAATATATTGTCAATTAGAGTACTAGTATTCATGTCGATTCTTGTTTGTTTTGTAATTGAAGAAAAAATAGCGTGGACATTTAACAGTGTATTTAAATCACCACTAATATCGTTGTCACAGAGCAAGTCAATGTTAAAATCCCCCATAAAATTTATATTTTGATTTTCTCGATTTAGTTTATGAAGGTTATCAAAATCATTCAAAATGACTTTCTTGTCATTATTTGGGGGTCTATATATGAAACATATTTTTTCCAGGAAGACGGAAATCAGTTTCAATAGAGAGCAACTCCGCACTACTATGAAGGAAAGAGAGGTCAGAGCGAAGTTTAAAAGACAAAGCATTGTTGATATAAAAAGCAACCCCTCCTACTCTACCCTCTAATCTATCAGAGCGCATCAGTGAATAATTTGGAATGTCGTACAAAGGAGGTGAATTACTATGTAACCAGATTACATAGTTGCTATTTCTTGCAGTTGCTATAAATGAATCAGAATAAGAATGACATGAACGAGAATCGAGTATATTGCACGGAGATAAATTGGCCAATACTAAATGAGATGGACATGAATAAATGCAGTGAAAAAATTAAGCTTACTACAAAGAAGAAATGATGACGGGTGAAGAAAGAGAAAAGGGGCTCACGCGATGATGATGCGGAGGCTTGAAGGCGGAAATGCGACTTCGTTGTCGAGGCTGAAGAGCTGTGGATAACGCGGTGTAGATCGCGGACGCTCGTGAAGTCGGATGCTTTGATGAAGAGAAGTGAAGAAGTGTGGCGCTCGAGGAGGAGGAACTTGCTCGCTCGATGTCGGAGGCCAAGGAAGAAACGCAGAAATCAAAACCGGTGCCGATGCGAAGCAGTGAATCGCTCGCTGTCATATAAGCCGAACTTTGATGAATGTTCAGGCGAGCTACGGTGAATCGTATGGGTAAATTAAGTGTGCCAGCGCTACCGGAGCGAAGTGACTGGCAGCTCCCAGTGGTGAATCAAGCACCATCTTGGATCCGATTAAAAGGTTCCACTGGGAGACTGCCAGCCCGCTGGAGACGGCAGAGTAAAAGATGATGCACCATGCAAAAGGTGCATGATCGACATGGATGATTCTTGAGTGGGGAGAGAAGATTATGAAAACGTGCGGACTCGACTGTAGGTGTTAGCAGGAGCGAAGAAAGTCCCGGTGGCGTTGAAACCCCGGTGGGGTCACTCTCCCGCAGAGGGTGACACGTATGACCGTTACCACAAATGCAAATACCCCCCTTTTGCGGTCAATTTCAAGGACATTTTGTGAAATTTAACCCCCTTTTTTAAGTCAAAACAAGGACAAAATCGTACTTTGGAATACCCCTATTTATAAGATTGTAAGGACACTTTCGCAAACTTACCCCTATTTTACCATATTTCCAGGACAAGACTCGGCTCCTAGAATTTTCCTTCCCGGTTTTCTCTTTTCCCTTTTCCTGACCCCTATTTATCAATTTCGAGGACACCTGTGCACCCCTATTTTCTATATTTCGAGAAATATTTTGTCCGCGGACATTGCTTGAAATTTAACCCTTTTCCCGCGATTTTGGTAACGGTCATGCGGTCCGGAAGTCACATTAAGTGACCCCACCGAGGTTGAAACACGCGGGTCGGAACACGATGCGCGATTGGAGGGATAACGCACGTGATCCGAATAAATGAATCATAAATGAGTCGCGTGGTGGAAAGTTACTGCGAAAGTACATGGAAGCGTAAAAAGTAATAAATAAACAGTTCGGGGTTAAGGGACATGAATGTACAATGAAAGTGCGAATGTATGAGACGCTACACCTTCAAACGGTGAAATTGATGCATTTTTCTCAACAAAGTACAAGTATGACTATCAAGCACATGTATTACTATTAAGCAGACACCATAGCTATCTACATCGCATGACATGATATCACGTGCAGTGGATTTTGAATGAAGGAAGGTGGACATTTTAGGACTACGTCTTAAATTAGAGGCCGTGAAGTCAGGTAACTACAGGTAACTATATTTCATGTTATCACCTAACTTTTAAAGCTAGGTAAAATGTAACTGGCTAGTAAAAGCTGTAATATAAGATAATGTTACAATAATTGAAAGAAAGAGGTAGATATGCAACATGTTATGCCCTCTAGCTCTTCATGCCGTTAGCTCAAATTTCTGTCATGCGTTAGGATATTACAGGAGATAAATACTAAATGAAAAATTTATACCTCATCATATGTCTCGGACCATCCCTTGTAGGCTTGTTCAAGGCACTTCAGATCTAGGTCCCCAGAGGTTGCGGAGTACATATTCTTCCAATGTAAATCATCTTCACTAGTACGTGTTGTCATTGACATTGTGTTGTAATGTATCAAATTCTCATGCAGAATAAGTAAAGTGCATGAGTGCAGCAAACTCCGACTAGCATGGGCTGAGCATGGACGCTTAAATGCTTCCTATACACAGTCAGTCCGCAGAGCGTGTGCAAATTAGGCTTAATGAGGTTGGAACCGAGAATCTCGTTCCGCACGTATCGTTCTTCGGAGAGCCGCAGCTGCTGTAGTACTACACTACGTGTCATAGCAGGCACGAATGTCATGTCAGATGCTTTGTGTATTTGAGAGTGCCATACTACCTAGGGGCAAAACCCCAATTTGGGGGGTTTTGAGACATGGCGTGTTGTAAAAGGTTGGATGGTCTCAACGTGTTCGGGGGACCTCCCTGCACAATTTCTAGGTGGACAACCTTTGCAATATGCTACTGGAAAAAAATGGCCGCCATTTTTCTAAATGGCCGCCATGTATAACTACTGTTGTACAATTATGGGGATTACTTTTTAACAGCACCTCATTTTACAATGTGTAAGGTGTCATATGAAAGACAATTAAATTTTCTACAAGATGATACCTCAATCAATAGGTTTCGGGATGATTTGCATTTTTTTTTTTTTTTTTTTTATAATTTTTTTCAAAAATATGAATTGCGCCAAAATACATATGATGCTAACTGACTTGAAACTTGCTGAAAAACTGTTCAGCATCCTGGTTGATATGATATCCAAATTTCAAGTCTATTTGTATTATAACTAAAAAAGTTATAGCACTCTAAAGTTGACACTTCGCACTACTTGCTCTAATTTTTTTCTAGGAGAGGGGGGAGGGTCACAGAAGGGGAAAGGGTGCACATTCTGAACCCCCGATCCATCCATTGTCTTCATGATTTAGACTGAAATTCATGACTATCACCTGGATCCAGAACTCATTTTTACTTGACAGATAGCCTGCATCATTTCTGAACACACATCATGTCCTTAACAACATACTGCCCCCATCCCTAAATTACTTTTGATGTGGGGGCATTTCAGTGGAGGGAGGAAGTAGGGTGAAAGTTCTGAAGACGGCAAATTATGTCTGTCACTTGGAACAGGTCTGATGTTACGTATTATTTGACCCATATCCTAATTTGACTCTGAAAACACATTATATATCGGTTGCTAGGCATATTATTACCATAGCAACGGGAACTAAGCGATATTTTTCATTAAAATATAATGAAAATGCATCATTTGACATCATACTTCCTATCAAAGTAGTCATCTGCTCGGTGATAGCAATTTCTCGTGATATATTTTATTTTTCACGTCACTATGTTACCGTTGCTAAGGAGAAGAAAGCCCTTAGCAACCAAATGTTCCATTTTGGCTCATAACAAAGTGTCAACTTTAGAGCGCTATAACTTTTAGTTAGCATAGAAATAGACTTGAAATTTGGATATCAAATTTGTTATGCAAATCATCCTGAAACCTATTGAATGGGGTATCATCTTGTTGGAAATTTAATTGTCTTTCATATGACACCTTACACATGGTAAAATGAGGACAGAGGTGCTGTTAAAAAGTAATTCCCAGAATTGTATAATAGTAGTTATACAGGGCGGCCATTTTGAAAAACGGCCGACACTTTTTTTCCAGTAGCATATTGCAAAGGTTGTCTACCTAGAAATTGAACAGGGAGGTCCCCCGAACATGTTAATACCCAACAACCTTTTACAAAATTCCATGTCTCAAGCATCTGCTGTGCCCCCTGGGTATATAGCACGAACAGACTGGATATTGTATAGAAATGAAATAATTTATTAAGAACGACGTTCTTTTTGTTAGGGCAGACAGCTGTTAGAGCAGTCAGACTTTGACCCGTAACTCTGGCGTGGAGATACCCTACTAGTAGCATATTGCAAAGGTTGTCTACCTAGAAATTGAACAGGGAGGTCCCCGAACATGTTAATACCCAACAACTTTTTACAAAATTCCATGTCTCAAGAACCTGCTGTGCCCCCTGGGTATATAGCACGAACAGACTGGATATTGTATAGAAATGAAATAATGCATTAAGAACGACATTCTTTTTGTTAGGGCAGACAGCTGTTAGAGCAGTCATACTTTGACCCGTAACTCTGGCGTGGAGATACCCTACTAAAACATACCAGAAAACACAGACTTATAACATACTCTTTATCACGGGATTCACGGCAAACTGCCGCACAATACAATCGCATACCGTACCGACGGTGGGGTGCGGGCGCGCGCGTTTGCTTGGAGTTAGCGACCGTAATGATTTATTTATTTCTAATCTTTTGTCAGGGTAGCCCATTCACCAATAAGTAGTGGTCTTCCATGGGGCCCTGAATAAAACATGAACATATTTACATCAAAAAGCATAACGTTTATACAGAACAGTTAAAAAAAAGATATAACACAGCAATAATAGACGTGGCACAAACGAATACTCGTTTGCAAAATAATTATATATCATTAACCTAGTTCAACTGTAATGTCAATCGAAAAATATTGATTAAGTCGCAATTATGTGAATAAATCATGTTAACATTACAGAACATGCACGTAGTGTACATTATGTTTGGCTGAGCTATTCACAAATTACAACTTTGTTTAAACAATCTCTTAAATGAAATGACAGAAGAAGCCGTTCTCATCGAATAGTCTAGCTTATTCCATTCAAATATAGAAGAAACAATTGGGCTACACTTATAACAATCAATGTGAAATCTGGGCACACGTAAACATCCACTGTCTATTTGGCTTGTATGATGCTCATGTACATCATTAGGATTGATTAAGCCTACCTGAAGGTAAGAAGGTGCTAAGTTATGAACGCATTTATATATCTTAAACACGACTTAACTCAAACCGTTTGTCTAGTGTCATCCATTTAAGACTTGTGAACAAATCAGCCGACGGTGTGTCATATGTCTTGTTCAATATTATTCTTGCGGCCCTCTTTTGAATTAATGATGAATTACTCACATAAATTTAATGAGGATCTGAGATTACAGTCGTTTACTTCAGTCGCGCCCGCACTCCACCGCCAGTACGCTATACGGTATGCAATTGTATTGTGCAGCAGTTTGCCGTGAATCCCGTGAGAAAGTGTATATTATAAGTCTTAATTTGTTTTTAGGAATAAATACTCCAAAAAGATAAGAAAATTGATACGAAACAGGTAAGAAACATAACGACTTTTAAATCATGACCATTATTTGAACAATTGATGAAGATTTAGTCGATTTTTGGTATGTTTTAGTAGGCCGGGCATCTTCACGCCGGAGTCAAGGGTCAAAGTATGGATATGATTCTGAATTAGCGCCCGAACTTCTATATATTGTTCTTCCTCCGCTCTATTGCAGATCAGCATCTTCTGGAGTACTACAATTGTGTCATAGCAGCCAAGGTGTCGGGGTTGCTGGTTCCAAATAATTTTGTGCTGAACAATGGTGTAGTGACCACACTTCATGATTTACAGATGTAAGTGTTGGATGCACAGGCCGGACAAAATGACTTAAAATGATCTTGCCCAGGCGCGGATCCAGGATTTCTTAGGGGGGGAGGCCAAAATTTGAAATTATGCGAGCCAAATATTGGTAGGTAATAGTGACCAGCAGTGGCGTAATGAGCAAAAACTTTTTTTTGGGGGGCAGACAAAAAATCCGCATCTCCCCACTCTTACCTCCAGGCCCCGCTGAACGTTTTTCAAAGGGGGGTGGGGGAGGCTAAAGTATTTATGATCAGGTAGAGCGTAGCGCAAATTGGCGTGGGGTCTAGGGGCAAATCGCCGGCGGGGATCAAGGGGCGGAGCCCCGGGAAGCTCAGGGGGTATGGGCAAAAAATTAATTACGGTCAGATAAGCATATTTTGATACCTTATTCAAGACACTGACAGGTTACTCATTGGCGTGGGGTCCAGGGGGCTGAGCCCCCTGAAACTCAGGGATTTGAGGCATTTTATAACGGTCAGACAAGCATTCAGGAGCCTGCATTAGACCCCTAGTGGGGTCGAGGGGGCGGAGCCCACGGAAGCTTAAGGGTTTTAGACATTTAATTACGGTCAGATGAGCATATGTAGATACCTTATTTGTAACACTCCCAGGTCAATAATTTGCGTGGGGTCCAGGGGGCGGAGCCCCCGGAAGCTCAGGGGTTTTAGGCAATAAGTTACGGTCATATGGACATCCAGGGGCCCGCCTTAGGGCCATTGGTTGGCTACGGGGGGCAGAGCCGCCGGAAGCTCAGGGATTTTAGGCGTTTAATTACGGTCAGATGAGCATATTTGGATACCTTATTTGTGACACTGGCAGGACACTAATTTGTGTGGGGTCCAAGGGGCGGAGCCCCCATAAGCTCAGGGGTTTTAGGCAATAAATTACGGTCATATGGACATCCAGGGGCCCGCCTTAGGGCCATTGGTTGGCTACGGGGGGCAGAGCCGCCGGAAGCTCAGGGATTTTAGGCGTTTAATTACGGTCAGATGAGCATATTTGGGTACCTTATTTGTGACACTGGCAGGACACTAATTTGTGTGGGGTCAAGGGGGCGGAGCCCCAGAAGCTCAGGGGTTTTAGGCATTTTATAACGGTCAGATAAGCATTCAGGGGCCCGCTTTAGGGCCCCTGATGGGTCGAGGCGGAGCCCCGGAAGCTCAAGGGTTTTAGGCATTAAATTACGGTCAGGTGAGTATCCAGGGGCCCACCTTGCGGCCCTTGGTCGGGTTCAGGGCAGAGCCCCCGGAAGCTCAAGGGTTTTAGGCGTTCAATTACGGTCAGATGAGCATTTTTTGATACCTTATTATTTTGTGACACTAGCAGGACACTAAACAGCGTCGGGTCCAGGTGGCGGAGCCCCCAGAAGCTCAGGGGTTTTAGGCATTAAATTACCATCAGATGAGCATCCAGGGGCTCGCCTTAGGGCCCTAGGTGGAATCATGGGGGCAGAGCCCCCGGAAGTTCAGGGGTTTTAGGCATTTAATCACGGTCAGATGAGCATATTTTGATACCTCGTTATTTTGTGACACTGGCAAGTTACTATTCTTTCTTTCTATTTTCTTTAATATACTTTTTCCAAAAAAAAAGTTGGGGGGGGGGCTCGAGGGGGCCCTGACATGTAGGCCTCTAAATAAGCATATTTCTTGCCTGACTGTAAATTTAGGAATTTGTTATTTTCCAACAAAAGTATAATTTACTAAAAAGTGAGGAAAAAACTCGGAAAATTATGTCATTTAAGCAAATTTCCTTTCCCTTCTCTCTCTTTTAGGTTTGCGGGGGGAGGCAAGGGCCTTTCGCCCCTCCCCGATCCACACGTTGTTGGCGGAATTAATCGCAACTGATCTTCTCTTCTTTTCACACTTTTATTTTTTTCTTCGTTTTTTTTGTTCCCTTTTAGCTCTCCTCTTTCCCTTTCCCTTCCTTCTCTCTTTTTTTTTGGCGGGGGGAGGCAAGGGCCTTTGCCCCCGATCCACAAATTGTTGGCGGGAAAATTGCATTTGATATCCCCCTTCTTTTGTTTTCTTCTTTCTCTTTTTTTCCTTCCCTTTATCTCCTCTTTTCCTTTTTTCTTTCCCTTTCCTTCCTTCTGTCTTATTTTTGTTTATGGGGGGGGGGTGGGAGGCAACAGCCTGGGAGGCAAGGCCCATTCGGCTCCTCCCCCGATCTCCTTCTTTTCCGCCTTTTCTTTTCTTCTTCCTTCTTTCCCTTTCCCTTCTTTTCCTTCTCTCTCTTTCTCTTTTTTTTTTTTTTTTGCTGGGGGCCAAGGCCCGCTCGGCCTCCCCCCTGGATCCGCGCCTGATCTTGCCAATGTCTTAAATTGCAGCGAAATGTCTTAAAACAGTCTACTTTCGATCGCAGACAAACGGTCTTGTTTTCATTTCATGGCAATTTTCAAATAAGATCATTAAAAGACTAGTTTCAGGCTGTTCGTATACTGCATGGGCCTATGACGAAGGTCGTGAGTCTTATTTTAGTCTGACAGTGTATTACGTTCATTTTGTTTCAAAGCAAGACGACTTGAAACGATCTTCATTTTAACTCATTTTGACTGTAGGTGGAAGGCCGTGGTTCGGAAGACCCGACCACTAACTGGATTAGGTATTCTTACCCGTTGCAACATCTTTTGATTGGCCTCTCTTTCTAACAAATAGTTTAACCCAAAACTTGAAAACATTGATATTAGATATTAGACGTTCTAAGTACTAATAAAAGATATCAATTAAGCTTGCTTCCATAATTAAGGTTGTTTAGAAATCTTTTAGTGCATGCCTCTATGTGATGTGTCTATTTAGGATTGGGTAACTTTGCCTCAGATTCTGAAACAAAATCCTGGATTTAGCTAATGCTGCAATCATAATTATAAACCTTTAGGTCAGTCAGGAACCCCATGACTTTTACAAGCCGATCGCCTGTCTGATTATCAAGATATTTATGATTTGAAATCGAAATAAAATTTTGCGTTTTCCTAACGATTTCATAATACCACAGTCTATTGGGGAAAATGAGTATGGTAAAACAGGTCACTCAAAGATTTTTACTTTTTTGAGGCACTTCATGATCATTTTGAAGCGGAAGTTTTTAGGGCTTCAATATTACACCATATCACAGACACTGATAACACGTAGGGCCATGCATCTCAGATTTAACATTGTTAAACGATGCCTTTAAGGGTCTGGGCAAACAACTATTATGCCTCAAAACCGCAAATTCCTCCTAATGGACACACAAGGTCAGGCGCTGGCTGAGAGGTAAATATTACCAAATTAGGATTGTTTTTTATGATTTCTGTAAAGAATTTTGCTAAATTTGCTCAATACATGTATATGAATAAATGGAAAATTTGAGGTAAAAACAAACTTCGAACGAAATGAATTGACTAACGCTAAGTCGGTTTTGTTGTTGTTGTTGTTGCTTTGGTTTATAGGCGTTTATCATTCAGGAGTGAATATTTACGCCTCTTCTGTTAGGGTTTTTTTTTTTTTCCCCCTTTCAAATTATATATACTTTTTTTTAGTATATAAATGTAGATTTGGATAAATTGGATTCTTAAAAGTTTATTTTTTTATTTATTGTTGAAGCGGTCAGTGGCTGGCGAGCAAAAGGCTTATCGGCTATATAGGACGTACAAGGACCAACGGACACGGTACGTTGTGACAAGTTTCTCAACTCAGCCTAGTGCTGAGCCTAGGCCCTCCGACGTCCACCAATAGGTCTAGTCGTCTCCACCGCATTTCTTCAAAATTTTATCCGAAAACCAGTAAATAACGGAACATAATTATACATGAAGATTCTATTCATTAATATAGTCTATACTCTTTTCTCTTCTTGAGTACTTTCTTTCCTCTTCTTCTTCTTCATGCATCACTCACTATAAAAAAGCGAACATCTTGGGCTCAAATAGTTATGTGCGGTGCAAGGTGGTTAGTATGGGTACAAGTGTACCCTTTTAGTTTATGCATGAGGAAGATAGTCTCATGTCAAGACGTCGATTACTATGACTTGATAAAATTGAGTACAACCTTTCCAAATATTGTCGTTCACTTGCGTTGTAGATAATAAAACGAGCGAACAACCTTACAAAAATACGAATGCATTTATTTGAATTTGTATAGCGTATTTTCATACACTGATACCATAAAGTTGAAAAAATTGAAGAAAAATAAACTTTCATCCTATTGATTCAGTACCCCAATTTTTACTGAAGCCTAACTACACAGTTAGTAAAGATTAACTGTGGTTGGATTTTTTTTTTTTATATATGATGAAATTGATCATTAAAGTTTTGATAACATATGCACTTTGTCTGTCAAGGATAAGTGTCAAAGACTTTATGAACATTATTATTTACAAAACGAAAATAATAAAAGAGAAGCTCAAAGGAAAAGAAAATGATATAAATACACAAGGAAATATAGAAAGAAAAAAAATTGAAACAAATAAAACAAGGCAATACAAAAGGAAGAATAGAAAAAGAAAGAAGGGGGAAAACAAAAAAATATATTAGGAAAGGGAGAAGATGAAAAAAAGGCAAAACACAGAAATACATTGAAAATTCATCAAGAGAAAAAACGGGCGAAACAAAGAAATTCATAAGGAAAGAGAGATGGAGAAATGACAAAAGACATTGAAAATATATAAGGACAAAAAGAAAGAGGAAAAAATATATACATATGGAGAAATAGAAGAGGAAGGCAGTAAAAAGAAAGAAATCCATAGATTAACACAAAAAGAGAAATAAGGAGACAAAGAAATATATTAGGAAAATATACAAGGTAAGAGAGAAAGACAACACATCTAGAGCACAGGAATAATTAAATATTTTCTTGTAAGAAGATAGAAATTTATTTAATTTTTAGTACAAAACAAACAGGAGAACTCCTCGCAAGTGACGTCACATATTTGCCAATTTCCGTTTGATCGATTTCAAATATGAAAAAAAAACTTTATCTTTAACGGATTCCCACCAAACTTTCACTAATATGTTGTTTCTGCTTTTGGACTTTCACTTTAGTAAAGAAACAAACTAATAGAAAACTATGAAGCAAGAGAGAGAGAGAGAGAGAGCGGGATGAAAAGGGAATAATGAGATTGTATAATTTGTTTTAAATATAGCTGAATCGGTCATTTATAAGTCGGTAATTTTCATATCTATACTGATATGTATTTATAGTGGGGGCTGTTTAGGGATATTTTGGTGCAGATTCTTCTAAAAGCACCAAATTTGGCCCAGAGATAGCCTATACCATAATATTACGATTTCTGCCGGGCGCCAAGAAGGGCGGGGCACCCTCTGGGGCCGCCATATTGGGCCAATCCAAGATGGCTTCCATCCGAGTTAAAGGTCAAGTGTAGTTCCAAAAGGAAAAGCGCTAGTATGATAACAGTTTATATTTTAATGGGGTTTTCGGGTTTCAGAGCATCTGATTATGATGTTCTGTCATCGATTTGAGGTCACCTTGGGGCTGTCATACGGGTCATAATGTAAATTCCCTGAAAATAAGACATAAGACAGACTTTTAAATATCTTTCAACACTTAAATGTCTGGAATGGTATATAGAGTCAATACATTGCTATATGACGATTTACATTCACCTAAATGTACTTAAATTGTAACAATATAGTTTGGAGAATTGAGGAATCG
The DNA here is from genome assembly GCA_037976565.1 of Mesocentrotus franciscanus. NCBI lineage: Eukaryota > Metazoa > Echinodermata > Echinoidea > Camarodonta > Strongylocentrotidae > Mesocentrotus > Mesocentrotus franciscanus. Next base: position 29,399,652 of record CP137683.1, on the reverse strand, counting down.
ATCAGATCAGTTCTTCCTAATTGTTATCATTAATAATGGTCTGTTTTCACTCAAACTTTCAGATTATCTTTAATTGTACATCTAGAATTGAAGTCACTACCTTAGCACCATTTTCTCTCATCTGATCAAAGTCCCTTTTAATATCATTTCAGGAATGAATACTATGAATACTGTAGCACCAGAAAAGCATGGGCGTCAATTATAGGGGGCAAGGGGGACATGTCCCCCCCCCATAAAAAAGTGTGGGGGCACAATATAAAATGTCCTCCCCTCCTGTTTTTGACCTCCTTTATCATATTGCACTGTGTAAGACCAAACCCTGTGTCCCATTGCCCGTGGCACACACCTTTATCATGTTTTGTATAATGCGAGAGCAAGACTTATTACTTGTTGGATTTCAAATAAAGCGTATAATAATTTTGAACACCTGCATCCACTATCTCTCTTTTTTCAAGTGCAGACGTGTAAAGTGAAGACGTCTTTTCTTTATCTTTAATATGAGGTGGTCTGAGCATGTTTTAGATATTTAATTAAGGATAAATGGAATGTTATCGTATACTGACCGGTATGGTAAATGGAATGTTACCTTGTATATTATTGTGAGATTTTTCAGAGTTATCATAATATTCAATATCTAGATGGTCACTTTTTTCTCGCTTACATCAATTCTATTTATACTTTATATTATATTTTATATAGTTTCATTTCTACAGATTACAGCCATGACTTACAAGTTGCTTTTTTTTGTCTTACACAGTGTTTGATGGACACTCAATAATTGACGAAAGTGATGAAAGAAATATCGTAAAATATACCAAAACAGTGTACCAAAACGTTATGTTAGTGATAATGAATAACAAGACAGGTACATGAAGTAACTAATTTTAAACCTTACTGTTGTTATCAAGATACTCCATGGAATCATTTCGCATAATAATGACAATAACAAAGCTTGTATAGCAATTATGTCTCAGAGTCTTTGTAATAGTGACATAAGATGTTCCCCTTTCAGGAAGAAAAAAACCCATTGGAATCTAGTCAATAATTGTCAGTCAAATATTACCAGAAAGTATGCACCAAATCGCGTCAAATGAGTTTGAAAATTCAATTTTCTTTCAAATTCTGATGGGGCCACATCCCTCAGATACCCCCTGTGCGCGCAAGCCCGGAACGTGGCGCTATCGCGCCACTTCATATTTTACTCCATTGTGTCCCTCCCCCTTAACAATTTTTTTGTTAAGGATTGACGCCTCTGTAAACATGCATCCAACATTAAGGACTGATGAGCCAGTTATTAAAATCAGTAATCATATCCCACATAATTATTTTGCTATGGGCAATATTTGGGGCTAAAGCACAATGCTGGGAAGATTACGGCGCGCCAAATCCGAAAAAACCGCGAAACGTTTGAAACAGAGTCCTTCCGGTAACTCTCTTTCCTTCTCTCCTCTCTCCTTCTGTCTATCTCTCTCTCTCTCTCTCACTGCCACCATGGTCAGTCTCTTTCTTTCTCTCTTCTCTCCTCCCTCATCCATTGTCTCCCTCCTCTCTCGCCCTTTCTCTCTCTTTCTTTCTCCGCCCATGCCATCCCCATTTTATACCCCTCTCTCTCTGTGGATAGATTTATAAATTATAGAAACATCGCATAACACGTACACATCCACAAACACACACGGGTGCGGCTTTGCACCTATAGCTTTCACAATTTGCACCATGGTTTGCTCATCTACTCCAACCCCTTCCTCCTCCCCTCCCCTCCCTCTCTCTTTCTATTTTTGTTAACAGTTTATCTTCCTTGATATGACATGCATCCATAAATAGAGACAACAACCACCAATTTAGATTTTTCTTTCTTTTTTCAGATTTTTGAAACTTATCATAAAAATATATCCGTGTGAATACAATCGACCATATCTTATTATATTTTTAAATTTCCATTCAGAGCCCCACCAAATTCATTCTCTTCAAAGATATCAAGACTCCCACTTTTATTCTTATCTGTTTTTTTTTTTCTCCTATGTTTAAACATAGGGATAAATCGGTACTATATACCTGCCCCTGTCTAGTTATCAATTGCATGACAACATTTTTCTATACACATTCATTAAAACCTGTTGATAGAATATTATTTGCAATCGCATCTCTGAATGCATAAAGAGTAAACTGTGGAACACGAAGACATCACTGGACTTCCATCGCATAAAGAAGACCAGTTAATTCCCCAATGTATTTAGGGATACTTTCAGGTAGGATATATTTCCAGCTTCCGTTCTGAGCAAGCATGAGAATGTCCGTGTCGAGTTGACCATTCTTGAAGTCAGGACAGGTGTAGACGAATGCCTCTCGCATAACAATCAATATGATACAACCTGATGGAAAAAGGAAACAAAATATTAATAAAATCGTAGAGGGATGAGGAAGAAAGGACTAATAAAGGAATGGAGATAGAGACGAAGAAAGATAAAAAGAAAGGAAAAATATTCAAGCCTTCTTTAAACTGCATAGCCTTTTAAACAACGAATATTGCTCTTCCAAGCGGCCCTGTTTGTGCAATTAAAGAGGCATAAAAATATTACAACATTAAATAAACAAAAAGCAATCAAAATAGACATAGAAATAAAGCATAACTCCTAAAACATTAGAATGGATACGAATTGCTTCTCAGAGTGCATTTAAAATGTTAAAGTGTTTACATCGCATCTTGACAGAAGGAATGAATGAAGGAATGATGGAAGGAAGGTAGCTAGAAAGAGAGAGGGGCAATCAAATATAATCTGGGAACCGGTCCTTAAATAATCATTATATCATTATAATAATTATTTAAAAAATAGTAATAATTATAATTTGTTCGCATATCGTAACAAAAAAACCTTATTCTTAACAAACTGAATGGTCAGTTGGAATATGGTGCGATACTATGAATCTGCTATGTGCTAGTCTCACGAAAATATACGAAAGATCCTTCAGAGATGTCCCTGAATGAGAAATGTGACTTGGGTAAAATTCACAACAAATCCTACACAGTGCACGACCTAGGAAAAGTTGTTCCGAAGGCACGACAAGTCTCTTTTTAGAGGACAGATAGCAATATGATATCCATCACAATTTGTTAGTAGTGCCCTATGGGAGAAGACACTTAGGAAAAAGACAGAAATTAATGATATATTTGTTAACTACAAACGGAGAGTTATCCGCGACTACGTCACAATCCACTGCCAAACTGCCAATTTGAAATTCGCATAGACTTAGTGATTTCAAACATTCATAACTTTCTTATTATTGGTCCAATGCATTTCAAACTTTCGTCATTATATGTCTTGCCCCCTATAATTGACGCCCATGCTTTTCTGGTGCTACAGTATTCATAGTATTCATTCCTGAAATGATATTAAAAGGGACTTTGATCAGATGAGAGAAAATGGTGCTAAGGTAGTGACTTCATATATCTGCTTTCATACAAATAAACAAAAACGTTGGAATATAAATACGCCTTTTTCACATTTAGAGCATTTTGGGGCAGCATTGCCTTAGGTCACTTTGGAATGTTAAACCCAATTTCCGATGGCGATAAAACCATTGGGTCGATTCGGGTTAAACTAGACATTTAAGCTTTCAAAGACCCAATCACTCCAATTTTCGATTCAAAATGCATTCATACTTGAACAAGTAATTGGCAACGAGCTATTACATTCACTTATCATGTATTATTTCGATAGTCAGAATGCGATTTGCGTACATTAGTTGTTGATTTAGGTAGGAAAACATTACGGCTTCCCTACCTAACAACACGAACTTTGCAATATGCATTCTGACTATATAGACCTGTTTACAAAAGTTTTACAAAAGTTTCTCCTGACGACTGAAAAGCTTGCCAGAATTAAATCGAGTATCATCCATATTTTGCATAGCAGGTGAATCAAACATTTTAAATAGCTGGGAATCAATGGTTCTGGGGAGAAACATGCATACATTTAAATACATTATGTTCAGGTCTATTGAAGTACAATTGTCGGTAACGAGTGAACCTTCGGTTGTCAACTATTTAATTTACCAGCTAATGCAAAATGAAATAATTCATGACCAGACACTTTTTTCATTTCATTTCATTTCATTTTTATTTTTTCATTTCCAACAAAATACAATACAATACATAGTAACAAATACAATGTAAAATGCATACAAAACATAGTTACATTTGTAATAAACAAATCTTAACAGTAATTTATACATTTGAGGAAGACAAAAATGGTAAATTTAACTGCATTTATATTTTGAGGAAATGGAGAGGTCCACTGAAAAGCAGAGCTTGTAAATTGTGGACCCCTCGGATAATAATGAGTGTGAAAAGAGTATGAAATACATAATCAATCAAAGAAGAACAGCGGCCAACAGAGTCAACATTTATTAAAACACGTAATGACTGTAAACAAGAAGATGTAAACAATTACATGACGAAGAAAGAACAGAAAAAGAAGAAAAAAATTGTGGGCTGCGTTTGGAGGGAAGGAGAGGATACATTACGAAAATGGTGTATTCGAAAAGGGGTTTATTATTATGTGTGATGTTGCTCGGATAGACATATATATAAATTATTTGATAAAGGTCGTTTTGTTACCTTTTTTTGCTACCCGGAGCAGTTCTGGAAACACTGCTTGTGTTACATTTCCCTGGTTGAATGACCCTGCACACACGATAGCGTCATAGGTACCTGAAATACAACCGTGAAAGAGAACGTTATGAGCAAGAATGTGTTGCCAATTGTCATCATGATTGGTTATTAGGGGATTTCAGCTGCGATGCATAGTGTACTGTGTGTTCTGAATAAATTGCTAGTGTATACATATTCCATGGCCTTCATTCGTCAAAATTGTAAAAATCCGATTACAAATTCAAAACAATAATTATTTTAAAAACGTTAGTTCAAGTACTGTCATTAGACTTGTTGCAAACAAATTTATCGTCCTAAACTTTACATTGTACAGACTACATTTTGATTGCAGTTTTACATTTTGAATTATTACAAATCAATACAGAACCGAGTCCGCAAATAGATGAGGAAGCTTGGACTGTTTCGAAGACGCCGAGGATGGATGAAATCGAGGATAAATATAATGCCCGAACATTATGTGTAATATTTGTTATATAAAGTTACAGGGGATCCTTTGCCAATTAATTACCCGCATCTCAAAGCCCACAAATTTATATACAGTCGACCGAAAAAGTAGGATCTGGATGATTAAATGACCAGCCAATAGAAAATGTTATTCCCGATCATTAGCACTTGCTAATAACAGGTGACGTGTTACGAATGAAATCAATCGTAAGTCATCTGTCCCCTTTCAACGAATAAATTGATTATGATCTACGTCATTGCTTCCTCCAGATTAGTCTCACCATCCTGACAAGAAAGCCCCTGCCCTATGACATCACAAGCCTCTAGTCGGGAATAGACTCCTATTTGTTCCGCATGAGTGAGCATGTCCTGAACCAGATCTACGCCATCTATATTCACATAGCCTTGTGAATGAAGCTAATAGTGGGAATCGTAATGGAATGAAAATTAGTAACACCATAACAAGCTTTTTAGAAATGTATGTATACATGATAAGTAAAGATTTAGGTGTGTAATCCTTGTTGAATGTCACACCTCAAGTGTTCGAAGTGTCCTAATCAAACATTATACTGCTCATGGACTGTTCGGAAGCCATTTGGAAAGGTAAAGTCACATGCACTGCATAGAGAGTTGTGTATTAAAGACTACGCACATATGTGGCTTGCCAGTTTTTCTCAAGCATTTCAGATGTTTGTGGTCATAATTCGAATAATAATTGGAGAGCAATCCATTGCAGCGACGTTTATTCAACAGTTAGCCTATTCTTCCAAAATGACATAAAAACAACAAGAAAAGTCACATATTACTTTCCAACTTTTAGACAGAACTCAGCCTTCTCTTTGAGATGGGCTGTATTATGTACCTCTTTGCCGACCTTTCCAGTTCCACAAGCCACATCTAAGATCTTCTTGTTTTTATCTGTCATTAACTTTGCGAGTTTCTGTGCAGCTAGCTGAGGGCCTCTATATAACATTTGATCATGAGCCTGTAACGAGAAGACGGTTGTATTATTATTTGTATTATATCATTAGTAGTATTATTATTACTTTCATTATTATTATCAAATATGTTAGTATTCTTGTTAATATTTAATGTTTATTGTTATTGGGTATTGTTATCATTATCATTGTCATCATCATCATCATCATTATCATCAGTATTTTTACTATTACTATTGTTAATCGAGCGCAAGTAAGAATAGCGTAACCATGGGAAGAACAACGTGAAATGAGTAACATTAACGAAGATTCTGTTCACCAACAAAAACAAACTACAAACCGAACTAACCAACCAACCAACAAAACATACAACAGTGCTGATATAAATTGCTTAGAGAGTACTGGTATAACATAATTAGAGAGCTCTACAAAAGCTAATACAATGGGTGAATGACGATAAATCATTGTGAGAAATGACAAAATACGAGGAGGGATAACCCACAGAAAATAGGGTAAAATAAGCCTTAAAGATACTATGTCCCTTTTGCAGCCAACAATAAATTATGTAGAACTTTGCAGGAAATATGAATATGTCATGTATGTCCTATTTGTGAAATGTAAAAGGTTAGCAGTGTCCTAGTATTCACATTATGCAAAGAAACCCGTTTACTTTCTAGACTTCACTGTCAAATACTATTGATTGACTGCCTGACATTTTTTTCTTTGGTATAAACATACATAAAATGAGCTGTAACAGGTACATGAGCATTTGTCTACATCAATAACCCACTACTTGAAATGGCCAAAATTAAACTGATTGAATCTTTGTGCAGCACAAAACGTACGACCATTCGGTACAAGGGTCTGAAAATCAGACTATTATTTAGGTGATTGCAATCACTTATGAAGATTCGACAACTAATGGTCGTTATTTTCCCACAAAATTCCATTTCCAAGCCCTTTCGTTTTGATGGAAGTTCTAAATAAGTATTGCCTTTCAAATGCCCGTTGTAATTTAACCTTTTCAATTTTTTGGCCTGCAAATGGGACATAGTACGGGCTAGGTGATAATATGAAATATGATATTAATATTACCTAGACTTTTTTGGCACCCATACCCCTACGTGAGGAGAGAGGTATACGAAACTCAAACTACGATCGTAATCACCCTTCCCCACACCCGACGAACATCGCAAACTACCTTCGGAGTTCGCTAGTGGAGTCTTCTTTCCACTCCTTAAAGTCACTTTAGAATCGGTCAATAATTTTGTTGTTTAATGTTAACAGTTTATATCAGAAACATACCTATTCGCTAACCTTCCACTTGGTTCTGATGGCAATGAGCTATCATGCGATTTACATTATAAAAACGCTGACTTCTCTCACAAGAATTCACAATGTTACTTCTGTCGGAAATACACGCTGTGTACACGAAAATTTATGTTTTTGCGTTGTCAATTTGATACTTACTGTACGATCATAGTGGTTGGTTTAGTATACGTGTGGAGTTCGCTAAACTTAGCGAATTCACTGCGCGACCATTTTCACACTAATAGCTATTATAATTTGTAATTTTACATATAACAATAGATATCGTCTTCCCAGTCCAAATCTTTAAAGTGTGTGAAGTTTGATGTTTCCATAACTAAATGATAAACTGCGTGAATATCTTTTTACAAATTAATTCAATAGGTGCTATTATTTCAGTCAATTAATGCCAGTTTAAGCAAATTCATTTGAACTTTTATTTCATAGTAAAAAATATTATCAAGAGTATAGAGCATTTTTTTCTATAAACTGGGTGAACTATGGTTGAAATAAACCACTAAAAACTGAAATTATTAATATTTTTCATAAGTCAAATGTTGAAGCACATATCAATTCAATTCAATTTTATTTTCCATCTTTAAAAAAAGGACAAATATAACATAATATTGACACATTGTATTAAAATAACAATATAAAAATAAAAATGTAGGGATACCCTTCATAAGCAAGTTGCTTGTAGGCAGGGCCCCGGTATACAATATAAAATTTACTACTTTGTTAGAGAAATTTCTTAACAATTGAGATAATTATAAAAACAGCAAAATTATACATATATATTAATCAGAAAATTATGATTACCTTAACGGCTACTATAAATAGACAGATTCATGTACACGTACACAGACACACACACACAACATACACACCCTAACACACAAACAAACACACACACACACACACAACCATATGCAGACAGTTAAGAGAAAGAAGAAAGATGAGATAGAGAAAAAAGATATCAAGGGAGAAAATACATAGAGAGAAAGAGAAAGAGAGTGTGAGAGAGAGGGGGAGTCAGTATGGTAGAGGAAAATAATTAGAATGAGTCAGCATAGTGGAAATTCAGATGGTGAAAAGAAAAGAGAGAGAGAGCATTGTAGGAGGGGAGAGAGCTCATGAGATATGAGAAGAAAATAAGAATTAATTATACATTTTATTTATTTACTTAGCATGCATTCATATTGGTAAGATATAATCTTTTTATAGAGAATTTGAATTTTGAAAGATTTGAGCTTTGCTATCCTAAATAAACATGACTTAATCATGATAATTTATGCTAAAGAACAGTATTTTTTAGAATAGTGAAAAACGACTTCACTTTGGCCTTTTGAAAGGTAATTAGTAATTAGCCGATAAGTAAAAAGCATTTGCGCATGTAGGCTGTACTTAACGTGCACATGGACTTCACAGTCACATACTTCCCATATTCTAATGAGAACTAATGTATCACCAAGTTTTCAAGTTTGACGAATGCTTGTCTGACATGGCAACAATCTACAAAATACGAATTCCAAAGATCTACCGAAGAGCTATAACACAAGGAGGTGAGCGACATAGTTCCTCCTATATGGTATGAAAAGGAAACAGAGGCTCCGTTGTTGCTGTTGTTGTTTCGTTTTTGTTTTCATTTACGTGGTCCACATTTCGCTTTGGTGCTTACTTCAAATATGAATGTTGCCAAGCGTAAAACTTTTACATTATCAAGTTAATCGGGCTTAATTATGCAAAATTATGCCAAGTCTGGTGTTTATACATACATGATGCACAATCACCGGTATCCTATTGTTAAACTAAAGTGAGTAAACCTACTTAAGACAGATTTGGACTGCTTAATGTGAATGTGAATATTTCGAAGCTACAAATGTGTTTATCTTTCATAATGATGTCTATTAATTATGCGAATTATGCTTCATTATGCAAATCCATAATTGGGCCAATTAACTGAAAATACTAACATCATTCAACTGAAAGGCGAGATTCTTGAATAACTTTCGGTGCTGATCTATTTGTTTGTTGCCACTCATTGAACTGGCAATATTTTTCTATTATTCTATTATGAAATTATGCAAGAATCCATAGTTTACACTAAAATCACATACACCAGTATCCTATCTACCAAAAATAAATGTTTAAATGGTCGTTAAAGCAGGTTTGACTATTTATAGATATTTACATAAATATGAATATATATACATATTTAAATATATATATACAATGTATAATATGTATTTCTTTCTTTTTCTATTTGTAGCATGGTTTACGTACATGTACTTTTAAGCACTGACAATATATCATAAGGAGTATACAGTTTTTATGTAAGTTATTTGAGAAATCTTGCCTTCAAATTATTGTGTGTCGTTTTCTACCATAGGACCTTTTTTTTGTAAGATAATCTTATTTAATGTCATTGTAAAAAATAATTGTACATGTACCATTATATGTTTATTCCATGCCCCAGGTGGGTCCGTTTAAAAATAAAACAAACATTTCTCCCTTTCAACCTTTCGGACGGTGCGTAAAAGAAAAATTACAGACCGTTGACAAACTGGTTGAAAATGTTTTTTAATGTCCGAACTATACTTACCTGAAAAAACGTGGCGAGTTAGCTAATTTGGAATTTGCTAAAATGACTGAATTTGCTAAAATGAGGAAATTTTATGATATAAATCATATGTCACTACAAATGTTTCAATACAATCCATGAATGGACAAATCTATTATGTCACCAGTAACAAAGTATAGGAAAGTTTATGGAATTTTGAGTACCAAGCACATGGTAGGGGAGCTCGTAAGATACGTCACAGAGTTGCCAATTTGTGTTTAATTGATCGAAACTACAAAAATTCATAACTTTTCTTATTTCGCTCAAAATTAGCTCAAACTTAAACTGACCTGTTCCTGTTATTTTTCTGCTTCTATTCAAACCAACCAATATCAGTGTGGACTTTCCCTTTATAGCTAGGTGATACTAATATCATATTTCATTTTATCACCTAACCCTTAACGCTAGGTAAAATGTAACAGGCTTGTGAAAGCTATAATGAAAAATGATTTTTCAATAATTGAAGGAAAAAAGAGTTAGATATGCAACATGCTATGCCCTCTAGCTCTTCAAGCCGTTAGCTTAAATTTCTCGCATGCTTTAGGACATTATCGGAGATGAATAATAAATGAAAAACATATACCTCATCATATGTCTCGGACCATCCCTTGTAGGCTTCTTCAAGGCACTTCAGGGGGGCATTTCATCAACATTTGTCCACCGACAACTGTCGGCGCCGACTAAATTTGACCAATCAGAGACCTGGAAAATAGTCGGTGACAATAAAATTGTCGGTGAAAATGATATTAGTCGGTGAAAACCACCGACTAACTGTTTCATGAAACGCCCCCCAGATCTAGATCCCCAGAGGTTGCGGAGTACAAAGTCTTCCAATGTAAATCATCTTCAATAGAACGTGTTGTCATTGACATTCTGTTGTAATGTATCAAATTCTCATGCAGAATAATTAAAGTGTATGAGTGCAACAACTTCCGACTAGCATGGGCTGAGGCTGCTACGCTTATAATGGTCTCTATACATGTTCTGATGCTCCTCTTGTATTTTTCAAATGGGATTACATAATGTTACATCGTGTTTTGATTTCAACTTAAAGGGGTGTACTATTGACATAACCAACATACTGTATACACTGTTTACATGGCGCACGCCCCATCCATTCCATTGAAGACGAAGGTCACATTAAATGATATATCTCTGTACTTCTGGTTGACTCCATTAGTTCAACCCGAGTTTCAAATTCTCTTCAATCGTTCATATTAATTATTTTCTCATTGGGTTACTTGTAATGTTTGTTTAAATGTTGATTTGTGTTGATTGAACAAATTACATTCTATGTTCTTTGTGTGAAAATAGTTCCGATAATGTTATAACCCACCAGATGATTTACATAATACATGTAAATGTCCATTCCCAAGATGCTCTCATGCATCTCTTCCATTTAGTGAAATTGATGACAGTGATTTTCGAAATTTATTTTGTAATGATACACATTCAAATATCAACAGGCTACATGATTTGAGTAATGTATATGCTCATATTAATCTCAACAGAATGTATGAGTTTCAATTTCAATTGGAAATATTTTAAATTGTAAATATTACCCGGATGAAAATTATATAAGTGATTGCAAGGATGTAAAGAATCATTTAAGCTTATTACATTTTTACTCACGTAGTTTGCATAAAAAATTTAGTGCAATATCAGATTTTCTATCAACTTTATCTTTCAATGTTTCTATATACGGTTTCTCAAAACCTGGAACAATGACCCCGTTCTCATTTACTTCGTTGGATCAAAAATGTACATGGTTCTTCTTATATTCACTCTGACCGGAAGCAGGGTAAGGTGGAGGTGTGGCTCTTTTGATTTCAAGTTCACTCAATTTTAGATTAAGAAGTGGTTAAATAGATCATTCGCAAAACTATGAGTCATTGTGCATTGATATAGTATCGTTGAATCGAAATAATATTATTGTAAGATATTGTATAAAGGAAACCACAATCAAACATTTATGATTTTAATCTTGAATGTGAAAATTGCCTTGGGAAAATTAATCTAGAATGTAAGCCAGTCTACATTATGGGTGACTTTAATATTGATTTAATGAAATGTTCAGATAATAATAACGTGAATCAATTTTTAAGTGCAACGTATTCCTTTAGTTTCTTGCCTCTCATGATAAGCCACCCAGAACCACAGACTTATCATTTTCTCTTATTGATAATATATTTACTAATAATTTTGATTCAGACATTTCCCCTGGTACGTTCCACAATGATATATCTGACCATTTCTCGATTTTTCAAATTACAAAGAGATAACATTTTGATAAAAAGAATCTAATATTAAAAACTCGTAAAAAAAACGACAATACTCATAATTCTGTTTTTAATAGATTGGAATGAGATATTATATTGTGGAAATGTTGATGTTGTCTATAACAGATTTTTAACGAAATTCACTCTGTAGTATAATAATGTTTTTCAAAAAACCTGTAGGAAAAGGGAAAAAGGAAGGCCAAGAACCCTTGGATTGACCCAGAACTGTTAACGAAGATACGGAAGAAGAATAGACTTTTTAAGAAATATCGTAGAAATTCGAATGATAAAAATAAAAAAATATATGTTAAACTAAGAAATGAAGTAAAATAGATTGTTGAAGATTCCTCGCAATAAATTTTATGAACGAAAATTTCAAGAATCTAGTGGAAGCTTAAAAAGGAATACTTGGAAATACCGTGAATAAGAAGAAAATGCCAGACTATGTTAATGTTGAGGATAACATTGTACATGGAGATAAAGACTTTAATAGCAGATTGTTTTAATAATATTTTTGTGGAAATTGGAATATCTATACATGATGATTCTACTCATTATTTAGATATTCATGCCTATGCCTATCTTTTGCCCCAACCCTTCTGTATTAAAATCAGTATTTTTTAACCCGGTGACTGAAAATGAAATATTTGATATCGTCAACAAATTTAAGTGTACTAGTAGCTGTGGTATAGATGAAGTAAGTCCCCCTGTAATCAAGGAAGGTGATTATAAAACCATTATGTCATATATTCAATTTATCATTGTGGTCTGTTATCGTTCCATCAAAATTGAAAATTGCTTAAGTCATTCCCGTACATAAAAAAGGTGATGTACATGATGTCCAAAATTATCGTTCAATTTCTGTACTTCCTTATTTCTATAAGATTTTAGAGAGAATTGTACATAATCGTTTTTTTATGATTTATTACGTAACAATTATCTATTAACTGAAAATCAATATGGATTTGTGTTTGTAATGTTTGTAATTAGTTTTCATGATTATACAATCAATGCATTCGATAAAAAAACGTCATACAGTCGGGATCTTTTAAGACTTGAGTAAAGCATTTGATTCTATTGATTCAGCAGAGGCCTCTACCCCGTTTGCCATCATATGCTATTGAAATAGAGCTAGCCACTAGATTTAGTCAATATTTTAATTCCAAAGTAAGTATTATCTGTGAAGCACTAAGATCTTTAAGAGGACAACCTTGTAACTCGACAGTCTCTGAATCCTCAGAGCACTCGTCGATTTTATTAAATGTCTCGCCTGCATCATGCGCTTAGGTTTCTAAGCTGATTTTGTCATCTCCATCAAAGTCCTGTGAGTTAGATTAGTTACCTACTTGGTTGATTAGCAAGTATCTTGATCTCTTGGTTCCAGTTATAACAAATATAATTAATTTGTCTTTGGAAGTTGGTACCTTTCCAACTTTTTTTAAGAATGCCATAGTTAGACCTATGATAAAGAATTCCTCATTAGATCCTGAATATCTTAAGAATTCTCGTCCTGTCTCCAACCTTAAATTTATTTCAAAGTAAAATTTGGGTCGTTTCTGTAATGTTGATATTCGTCTAAATAACAAAAAATTACTTAGAGTAATGGAATGCAAATATCTTGGGATTTTACTTGACTGCAATCTTTCATGGAACCCACAAATAGACCATGTAAAGAAAAAGGTTTTAAAGACGTATTTTGCTTTAAAGCGAATGAGGCAATTCACAGATGAAAAGATAGCATTAATACTGTACAAAACCTTAATTCAGCCTCATTTCGCTTATTGCACCACAATTTGGATGAACGGTAAAGAAACTCGGCTAAAACAACTTCAAACTCTACAAAATAGATGTTTGAGATCTGTACTCGGAGTGAATAGTAGATTTCACACTGAAATTCTTTTAAAAAAACCCTTGAAATTGACATGCTAAAAGAGTACTGGGTCAGACAGGCTTTAGTTACTATATTTAAGCTGTTACATAATCTTGGTCCACCTGTTTTATCTTCATTGATCGAATTTAATACTGATGTAGGCTATATGTTTTGTTATGCTAATTCACAAATTCCCCTTCCAAGACCTCACACAAATTTTCTTCAGCATAGTCCATTATACCATGCATCAAAGCTTTTTAATACCTTGCCCAACGATCTCAGAATTATAAATGTCGTTAAATCTTACAGTATTGAGATCAGCAAAATTAAAGATATTGGCTCACTTCTTTCATCTCGTGGATACTAATTTTTTTTTTCTTCTTCTTTCTTTCTTTTTGTCACTATGATTCGATTTTGTACTTAAATTTCTGTAAGTATGTTCCTTTGTTATAACTTGCATATTTGTTTGTAAATGTATTTTCATTGTTTTATATTCTATTGTTCGAATTTTATGTAATCACGTCGTCGCTGAAAAACAGCATTTGCTGAATGCGGGCACAATTATTGTATTTGTTTTTAAACCGTGAATAAATAAAATATACCATACCATACCATACCATTTCTAAGATACTTGAAAAGCTGGTTGCATCCCGTTTACAGACTTATTTTAGTAAGAATAATCTTCTTGAGCCCCTGCAGTCTGCATACAAGCAACATCACGGAACTGAAACTGCTCTTCTGAAAGTGCAAAATGACATACTGCAAGCTATGGATAAACAGCAGGGTATTTTCTTGGTATTATTGGATTTGTCGTCAGCATTTGACACAATAGATCACAATATCATGATCTCACAACTTTTATCTCTAGGTATTAAAGCCCCACTGCACTACTTATAGCTACTTGCGCCCTATATACGGCCAGCAATGCCTAAGCGGTACCCGTTGATCCCCATGATGCTCTTTTTCTTATGTTAATTGAGAGCTGATTTGATGAGATAACCACCTGCCAATGACCTTGCAGGGAGGTCTAATCCCTCCATGCCAAACTAGTGCAGAGGGGCTTTAAGAGTAAGGCCTTACAGTGGCTGACATCATATTCTCAGGGTAGGACTCAGTCTGTAGGTGTGAACGGTAAATACTCTCAACCTGTTCCACTTCACTTTGGGATACCCCAAGGCTCAGTTCCCGCCCCCAACTTTTTACAATATATGCTTCTCCAGTTTGTCGCATTGCACATGATCATGGTATTCAATATCATATGTATGCAGAAGATCTGCAGTTATACATTCCATTTGATGTGAATATTAATCAGGATGACCAGTTATCTGCAAACAAAAACACGTATTGAAACATGTATTTCTGAACTAAAATTGTAGTTTAACATTAATGATTTAAAGGTGAATAATGCAAAGACCTAACTAATCACTTTTACATCTAAAAGCAATCAATCAAAAGTTCATGGTGATCAAATACAAGTCGCTAATTCAAATATTACCTCTTCTTGATCTGTGCGAAATTTGGGTGTCATCTTTGATAGCATGATGACAATGGATAAGTGAAAAGAATTTGTCAAAGTGTGTATTACCAGATAAGAAATGTCTGGAGTATCAGGCAGGGGCGGATCCAGCCGGCGGCAAGGGAGGGGGCCTAAAAAAGGGCCCACTTCGTGCGAAAATTTGAAAATCGTGCCGGTCGATTTTTCGCTCAGTGGGGTACGTAGTGAGCAAAAAAAAAAAATGTTGGCACCCGAAAAAAAAATTTCCCTCCGTGAAGGGTAATTTTTTTCCCTAAGGGAAGGGTTATTTTTTTCCACCGCCACCCCCCCCCCTTGGGCGCCAAGGGAGGGGGCCCGACTTCTTTTTTTTCAAAAAAAGGGTGTTTTTACCTGTTTTTTTAGGGGAGGGCCGGGCCCCGGCCCCTGGATCCGCCACTGGTATCAGGAAGGTTCTACCAGATAAGGCAGCTGCTGTAATCATTCACGCGTTAATAAAATAACGGTTAGATGGTGGAAATTATTTGCTTTTTGGTATAACTCAACAGCATTTAAAGAAATTACAATAATTATGCTCAGAGCTCTGCTGCACGTATTCTCCTTTTTAATCTTCAGTAAGTGCCCTTTTTTAGGTACGAGAAGTGCCCCTTTTAACTTTTGACAAGTTAGCGAATACGTAAATTAAAAGATAGCACTATCCACAAATCTTTCACACATTGAGACGTCCTAAATTGTGCATTTTATGATAATTATTGCCAAAGTGATGGATGTGCTGCATGAATACCTTTTTTGCCATCCTGAAAAGAACCCTTCCACCCGTGCACTGGCGTACCATGACTTATTTTCAATTCCATACAAGTAATTTATAAATGTTCGTGATATCACATGATTTTCAACAAAATGCGCGTTTCTCCATTTCTGTTGCAAACTGACACATTCCCAAATAGCCAGGAAGAGCATAATTATGTTTGTTATAGTCACTATTAATTTAGTGTCCACTAACAGTAACACTAGTAGATAACCGTATTATACGGCGTATATCCAGTTTAGCGAAAAGTCTGGACACCCGTATGTCCGGCCTATATAGAGAAGAGCTTAGAAAAGACAGCGGCAGCTGTAGTCGGTACGCGGGGGAATGCGCAGTCGCCTGCGCCCAGGGTTTGTTTTGATGTGGCGAGGAGGGTCATTTCCGGAGGGAATGTTCCACAGGCGCGGATCCAGGGGGCGAGCGGGCCTTGCCCCCCGCCCCCGCAAAGAAAAAGAAAAAAAGAGAGAGAGAGAAGGAAAAAAGGAAAAGAGGAGATAAAGGGAAGGAAAAAAAAGAGGAAGAAGAAAAGAAAAGAAGGGGGGATATCAGTTGCAATTTTCCCGCCAACAAGTTGTGGATCGGAGGGGGGAGGGGCAAAAGGCCCTTGCCTCTCCCCCGCCCCCGCCAAAAAAAAAGAGAGAGAAGGGAAAGGGAAAGAGGAGAGCTAAAGGGGAACAAAAAAAGAGGAAGAAGAAAAGAAAAGGGTGAAAAGAAGGGAGATCAGATGCGTTTAATTCCGCCAACATGTGGATCGGGGCAAAATGCCCTTGCCCCTAGCAAATCTAAAAGAGAGAGAGAAGGAAGGGAAGGAGGAAAGGGAGGGAAAGATAAGGAAAGAAAGAGAGAAAGAAGATAGGTAGGGGATATCAGTTGCGATTTTTCCCGCCAACAAGGTGTAGATCGGGGGGGACCCTGGCGTACTGAGGGGGTGTGAGCCAATTAGTGTCCTGCCAGTGTCACAATAAAATTCAAACGTGGTTCATTTCTAATTCGATACCGGTGATTTACAAATGTTGCTGAAATGACATAATTATCCGAGATTTTTCCTCACTTTTTAGTAAATTATACTTTTTATGCGTTTGTTGGAAAATTACAAATTCCTAAATTTGCAGTCAGGCAAGAAATATGCTTATTTAGAGGCCTACATGGCAGGGCCCGCAGAACGACGGGACTCCGGGACCTCGAGCTCCGCCCCCCACTTTTTTGGAAAAAGTATACTAAACAGGCGCGGATCTACGGGGGGGGGGAGTTAGGGGTTTAAACCCCCTCCCTTGGGCCGCCAAAAAAAAAAAAAAAACGCACACTGGAGAGAAACCTTTCAAGTACAAATATTGTGAGAAGAGATTCAACTCATTTGGTAACTTAACCAAACACATGATAACTCTGGATATTACTGTGTATTAAACTGTTACTTGATTTAAAAATACGTTATCATGCTGCTTTTTATGGTCTCCAATGTGTTAGTAGATGCCAGGAAAACACCACTTACGGGGGTTCAAAATAGCCCAAAATCGCCTCGCCGCTATGCGGCTCGTCGAGGATGCTCGATCTGCATCGTCCCAGGGTCAAACTGTTTAAACTGTTACTTTATTTAAAATGACGTTATCCTGCACTGTTTTTTATGGTCTCCATTGTGTTAGTAGATGCCAGGAAAATATCACTTACGAGGGTTCAAAATAGCCCCCTCCCCCAAATCGCATCGCCGCTACGCGACTCGTGGACGAAGCTCCGCATCACGTATGGGGTTCAAAATAGCCCCCAAATCGCCTCGCCGCTATGCGGCTCGTGGACGATGCTCCACATCGTCATTGGGTCAAATTGTTTTAACTGTTACTTGATTTAAAAGTCGTTATCAAGCACTGCTTTTATGGACTCCATCGTGGTATTAGATGCCAGGAAAACATCACATACGGGCCGGGAGGTTCAAAAATGCCCCCCCCCCCCCAAGAAAAACAACAACAACAACAACAACAAAAAATCGCTTCGCGGCTCGTGGACGATGCTCAGCATCGTCATTTGGTGACCCCTTAGCAAAAGGCTAGATCCGCACCTGCTAAAGAGAAATAGCAAAGAAAGAGAGAAAATAAGAAAGAATAGTGACCTGCCAGTGTCACAAAATAATGAGGTATCAAAATATGCTCATCTGACCGTATATAGATGCCCATATATACCCCCTGAGCTTCCGGGGACTCTGCCCCTTGACCCCTGCCGGGGCTTTGCCCCTAGACCCCACGCCAATTTACACTACGTTCTATACTTGATCGTAAATACTTTAGCCTCCCCCCACCCACTTTGAAAAACGTTCAGCGGGGCCTGCATGTAAGAGTGGGGTGATGCAGATTTTTTGTCTGCCAGCCCCCAAAACTTTTTGCTCATTACGCCACTGCACCGTGTACCATAGAATATATCGCTGGTGCGTAAATGAATGATTACATAACTTTCATGAACACGTATCCGTCAGTAGTCTCGATTGGTTTTACGGTTTTTTTTATTCTATTATTGTAGCCAATTGGTGACTACGAGTGCTGCCACACGATTAGTCAAGAATCTGGCTGGTTCTTAATTTGTTTATCTCTATAATGCTTCAAGCCGCAAAAGATGGCGTTATCAACGAACTCGTACGCCCAGCCTAAGAACCTACGACACGAGTGGTAATGCCTGGATTACATTTGGCCTGCGATTAGTCTACGGAGCCCGTATCCTGCCCGTATCCCCTTTTCCGTGCGGCCTCCGTGCGGAGGCAGGAGGTGGCCGTGAGATTTTCGTACGGATTCACGGGCTCCGCAGCCTTTACGATTTTGTTTCGCGGGAAGTTATACAAACTTGAAAAATCGTAAGCCCGTAGCCCGTAGACATGTCGTAGGTGGCACTGCACAATCCCCGCACGGGCATCGCGCGGAGGCTCACGCTGATCGTGCAGCAAACACACGATTTTTCGGTGAAAATGGAGGCAAAAAACGCTCAAAAACAGCACGGCGGCTGCACGGTCACCACGCCTTCTCCGCACAACCTCTGCACGGAAGCTGAACGGTCTCCGTACGATTTCCGTGCGGAGGCTGCGGAGACTGCACGGCTACTGCACTGAAATTGCACGATTTCCGTACAATCTCCGAGCAGCCTATGCACGGATTTGCCGCGGCCTGCCCTCGGGGGCCAATATAAGAATTGGCACGATGCTCGTAGATAATGTAAACACAAACATCGTAGCCCGTAGCCTCCTACGATGTCGCACGAAAAATCGTAGACCAATTATCGTACGGCACCCGGGGCAAATGTAATCCAGGCATAACACAGAGTAGAGAAATTATGACTCTCTCTATCTCTCTCTGTCTCTTCCTCTCTCTCTGTCTCTCTATTTCTCTCCTCTATCTCTCGTATGTCCGTCCTCTCTCCTTATGTATATATCTCTCTCTCTGCCCCCATGTTAAAGTCCCTTCTTTTTCTCTTCTCCCCTCTCTCATCTATTGTCTCCATCCTCCCTCTCTCGCGCTCTCTCTCTCTCTCTCGCTCTCCCTTTATGTCTCCGTCCATGCCATCCCCATTTCATACCCGCTCTCTCTCTCTGCGGATGGATTTATAAATTATAAAAACATCGCATAACACGTACACGAGCACACACACACACACATACCAGCAAACGCACACGGTTTTGAACCTATAGTTTTCAAATATCGCACCATAGTTCGCTCACCTACTCCAACCGCCACCCCCTTCCCCTTCAACCCCCTTCCCCTCCTCTATCTCTCTCTCTCTATTTTGTAAACAGTTCATCTTCCTTGATTAGACATCCATCCATAAATAAAGACAACATCCACCAACTTTGACATTGTTTTCAGATTTGTCGTACTTATTTAAAACAAATAGATCAGTGTGAATAACATCAACTACATAAATATTTTGTTTAATTTCCATTTAGAGCTCCACCAAATGTATTCTCTACAAAGATATTAAGGCTTACTAGGTGTTAACATAAGGATAAATCGGTACTATTCCTGCCCCTGTCTAGTTATTAATTACATGACAACATTTTTCTATACACGTTCATTAAAGATACTATGTCCCTTTTGCAGCCAACATCAAATTCTGTAGAACTTTGTAGGAATGATGAATATGTCATGTATGTCCTATCTGTGAAATTTAAACGTTAGCAGTGTCCTAATATTCAAATTATGCAAGGAAACCCGTTTACTTGCTAGACTTCACTGTCAGACACTATTGAGTGACTGACTGGCTTTTTCATCTTTGGTAATAACATACATAAAATGAGCTGTAAAGGGTACATGAGCATTTGTCTACATCAATAACACACTTCTTGTAATGGCCAAAATTAAACTGATTGAATCTTTGCGCAGCATAAAACGTACGACCATTCGGTACAATGGTCTGAAAAATCAGACTATTACTTACTGGCTCTATAGCTCCTAAGTCAACTAATAGTCGTTATTTTTCCACTTAAAGACATTTTCAAGCCCCCTATTTTTTAGGGAAGTTCTAAATTAGTATTATCTTTCAAATGCCGTTGGAATGTAACCCTTTCATTTTTTTGGCCTGCAAATGGGACATAGTACCTTTAAAACCTGTTGATAGAGTATTATTATAAATCAACATCTCTGAATGCAGCATGAGTAAACTATGGAACACGATGACATCACTGGACTTCCATCGCATAAAGAAGACCAGATACTTCCCCAATGTATTTAGGGATACTTTCACGTAGGATATATTTCCAGCTTCCGTTCTGAGCAAGCATGAGAATTTGCATGTCGAGTTGACCATTCTTGAAGTCGGGACAGGTGTAAACGAATGCTTCTCGCATAACAATCAAAATGATACAACCTGATGGAAAAGAGACGGAATATTAATCAAATGAGGGATGAGGAAGAAAATAATTATAAAGGAATGGAGATAGAGACGAAGAAAGATTTTTTTAAAATTTAAAAAAGAATATTCAGGTCTTTTTTTAAATGGAAAGCCCTTTCAATAACGAATATTGCTCTTCAAAGGGGCCTTGTCTGTGCAATTAAAAACCTGTTGATAGAGTATTATTATAAATCAACATCTCTGAATGCAGCATGAGTAAACTATGGAACACGATGACATCACTGGACTTCCATCGCATAAAGAAGACCAGATACTTCCCCAATGTATTTAGGGATACTTTCACGTAGGATATATTTCCAGCTTCCGTTCTGAGCAAGCATGAGAATTTGCATGTCGAGTTGACCATTCTTGAAGTCGGGACAGGTGTAAACGAATGCTTCTCGCATAACAATCAAAATGATACAACCTGATGGAAAAGAGACGGAATATTAATCAAATGAGGGATGAGGAAGAAAATAATTATAAAGGAATGGAGATAGAGACGAAGAAAGATTTTTAAAAAATTTAAAAAAGAATATTCAGGTCTTTTTTTAAATGGAAAGCCCTTTTAATAACGAATATTGCTCTTCAAAGGGGCCTTGTCTGTGCAATTAAAAAGACATAAAACATTACAACATTACATAAAAATTCAGCAAAAAAAATATATAAAAATTGAGAAAGAATGCAAAATCTACATGGTTAAGCCACAAAAAACAGAAATTAAGCTTAAGTCCTGAAAAATGTTTACAAACAAAAAAAGGACATTGAAATTTATCACGATAAAATAGATACGAATTGCTCCTCAGAGTGCATTTAAAATGTTAAGGTCTTTATATCGCATCTTGAAAGAAGGAAGGAATGAAGGAATGATGGAAGGAAGTAAGAAAGTAAGACAAAGGGGCATAAAATGTAATCTGGGAACCGGTCCCATAATAAAAATGTTTGTCGTTATAATAAAAATGCAACAAAAATAATAGTAATAATAGTAATAATAATAGTAATGATAATAAAAATAATAATAATAAAAGTAATGTTTTGTTAGCTTGTGGTAACAATTGTCTATTTTTCACAAACTGAATGGTCAGTTAGAATATGGTGCGATACTGTGAACCTGCTGTGTGCTACTCGCACGAAAATATACGAAAAAACATTTGGAGATAACCCTGAATGAGAGAAGTGACTTGGATTTTTAAAAAATTAAAAATCCCAACAAATCCTACACAGTGTGCGACCTACTACTAAAAGTTGTTTCGAAGGCAAGACAAGTTTGAAATCACTGAACGATCATGACTCTGTTCGCTTCTTCTTAGAGGACATATAACAATATGTTATCCATAACAATTTTTTAGTAGTGCCCCAAGGGAGTAGACACTTAGGAGAAAGACAGAAATTAATGATATGTGTGTAAACTATAAACGGTAAAGTTATCCGCCCCTTTGTCACAATCCACTTACCAAACTGCCAATTTGAAATTCGCATAGACTTTAGGGATCTCCTATTTTAAACATCCATAACTTTCTTATTATTGGTCTGATATATTTCAAACTTTCGCCATTATGTTTATCTTATTTGTCTTTTTTCATACAAATAAATATATAAACGTTTGAATATATAAAAACGCTTTTTCACATCAAGAGCATTTCTTCCTTTTTTTAAGGGGGGAGGCAGCAAAGCATTGTCTTAGAACACTTTAGAGTGTTAGACTCCATTTCCGATGACGAGAAAACCATTGGGTCGATTCGGGTTAAACAGCTTTCAAAGATTCAATCACTCCTTATACCAAATTGATGCCAATTTGCGATTCAAAATGCATTTATACTTGGAACAAGTAATTGGCAACGAGCTATTACATTCACCTATCATGTATTAATTGATTTCGATAGTCGGAATAGGTAGGAAAAACATTATGGCTTGCATTCTGAGTATATAGACCTGTTTACAAAAGTTTCTCCTGACGACTGAAAAGCTTGCCATAATTAAATCGAATTTCATCCATATTTTGCATAGCATGTGAATCAAATATGTCAAATAGCTGGGAATCAATGGTTCTGGGGAGAAACATGCACAAATTTAAATACATTATTTTCAGGTCTATTGAAGTACAATTGTCAGTAACGAGTGAACCCTCGGTTGTCAACTATTTCATTTACCAGCTAATGCAAAACGAAATAATTCATGACTAGACACTTTACAAAGATATATTTTTTAAAGATAAAGTTGAGTTCTGGTCGTGCGATTGCATTGTGAAAGAAACGGTGTGGAATCGATCAGAAAAGGTTGATCATCTAACATAATAAGTATTGGTGTGTACTGCAAGGTTCTGGAATCATCAAAATGATAAGAAATTTGGCAAGTCACAAGCACTGTACACAGAAAGATGTATATGGGACTACACGAACATTTGGCAAAAATCCGTCCCGATTTTTACGCTGTTTCATACTATATTTAGAATATTAAGGCATTTGAAGAGCCATGCTTTTCAGGGAACATTTTTTATCTGATGTTCTTCCACACTTGCATAATTATAACAATGATAACGCTCACAAATTATTTTTCACCTCTTCTCAGAACTCACCTTTCTCTTTAAATTAGAATACATTACGAAAATGGCCCATTCAAAAAGGGGTGTATTATTATGTATGATGTGGCCCGGAAGCGTATTTTTTATTTACACAATAGCCTGTGCTTTAAAGGCTTTAATTTCAATAAACCCGCTCGCGGACAGTCTATAGCTAGCTACGAAAGCTTGGAAAGAGGTCACAAACAAGGAGACTTTGAGTATTTATTGCTTTGCCTCTCATTTTATAAAGGCAAACAACAAAAATGAATAAAAACTGAGATTCGAATCCACAACTCCAAAGTTGTATTATGCTGTCATTACCGATTGAGCTAACGATGAGTTCATGAAAGGTGGATTTGCATGATTATTATAACCCTATAACTAACCCTTACGGTTATCATGTGCGCATGTGCAGGTTTAGCTTTCTAGCTAGACTCTTCGCGAGCGCGTTTAATGAAATTAAAGCCGTAAAAATCACAGGCTGCCGTTTAAATATTAAAAAACGCGGCCCGTGTAGACCTATATAAAATTCAGTTGATAAAGGACGCGTGGTTACCTTTCTTTCTTTGCTTTTCCATAGGCTCCGCCACTATATCTCTTAAGTTCAACTTAAGGACAATTTTATCAATCATGTGTACCGGTATTGTATGTACATGTATATTATAATGATTTTTCAATATTTTGTTACACTCTTTGTAAAATTAGATAATGTGGAAACCAATAAATTATCTTATCTTATATTATCTTACCTTTCTTTGCTACTCGAAGCAGTTCTGGAAACACTGCTTGTGTTACATATCCCTGGTTGAATGACCCTACACACACGATAGCGTCATAGGTGCCTGAAATACAACAATGCCGGAAAGAGAACATTATGAGCAAGAGTGTGTTACCATGTGTCATCAATATTTCATGATCGGTTATTAGAGGGAATTCGGATTTCAGCTGTGATGCATAATGTATTGTTGTGTTCTGAATGAATTGCTAATACATTGTATAACATATTTCATGGCCTTCATTCGTCAAAACTGTAAAGATCTAATTACAAATTCAAAACCATAATTATCATTTTTTTAAAGGTTGCTACGAGTGATATCATTAGACTCGTTCCAGACATATTTAGCATCCTTAACAAACTTCTTCTTGAGTTGAGTTTTACCTTTTAAATTAATACAAATGAATATAGAACCGCGTTCGCCAATAGATGAGGAAGCTTAGACTGTTTTGAAGACTCCGCGGATAGATGAAATTGAGGATAAATATAATGCCCGAGCATTAAGTGCAATATTTATTTTATAAAGTAACAGGGGATCCTTTGCCAATTAATTACCGGCATCTCAAAGTCTACCAATTTTATATACAGTCGGCCGAAAAAAGTTGGATCTTGATAATTAACTGACCAGCCAATAGATAACGTTATTTCCCGATCATTAGCACTTGCTAATAACAGGTGACGTGGTACGAATGAAATCAATCGTAAGTCATCCGTCCACTCTCAGCGAATATATTGATTATGATCTACGTCATTGCTTCCTCCAGATTAGTCTCACCATCCTGACAAGAAAGCCCCTGCCCTATGACGTCACAAGCCTCTAGTCGGGAATAGACTCCTGTTTGTTCCGCTTGAGTGAGCATATCCTGAACCAGATCAACGCCATCTATATTCACATAGCCTTGTGAATGAAGCTAATAGGGGAATCGTAATGGAATGAAAATTAGTAACACCATTAAGAAGCTTTTCGGAAATATAATGATAAGTGAAGGTTTAGGTATGCATTGCATTTGGGCGAATCCTTGTCTAATGTCACACCTCCACTGTTCTAAGTGTCCTTATCAAACATTATACATGTACTGCTCATGGAGTTAAACTGTCAGTTATGCCTAGGTCACATTTGCTCTACGGCTAGGATACGGCGGCCGTACGCCCCTGAAATCGATAGATACTTGTGGCGGCCGCAGAAATCTGCGGTGCCCTCAGGTTCACCTCAGGGCGTATCCCTATCTTTACAGGCCGTACGGGTCGCCGTGGGATTATAACGCGGAGTTATAACTCTTTTCATTTCCAGGTTCGCCGTAGCGATTAGACACGCCGTAGCCAAGCCGTAGAGCGGTTCCACGGCGACCATACGTCGGGCGTATGGTGGCCTTGCGTTTGCCGTGAGGCTGTTCTAGGGTCTTATGAAGTATAATTGACTTTTGCGGACCCCATACAAATTGCGGTGGCCGCAGGAATTCCACGGGCGCCCTAGGTCAGCCTTAAGGCGACCGTACGGGCTACGGCGCCCGTACGGTGGCCTTGCGGGCGCCTTGGTATTTCTCAAAAACCTACTGCCGCCACAGGGACGACCTAAGGCGGCTGTGCGTCATCACTACAAAGGCCGTACGGCAGCTGCAGGTTTTCTCTCTCCACAAATTCAAAGTACGCCGTGCGGCTACCCTAACATAATGTGAACGCTACCGTATGTGACCGTGGGAATGCTGCGGCGGCCCTATAATTGCTATTGACCGTAGATATTTTAGACCGCACGGCCGCCGCGGCAAATGTGACCTAGGCATTAGCCATTGGGAAAGGTTAGTTCGCTGGTACAAATTATTGGTGGATGCTGTCAGATGTTGAAATTACCAAAATGAGAAGAATCTGACAGAGTTTCGCTAAAGTCACATGCACTGCAAAGAGAGTTGTGCAAGATTACGCACATATGTGGCTTGCCAGTTTGGTCCAAGCATTTCAGATGTTTGTTGCCATATTTCAAATACGGGAGAGCATTTCATTGCAGCGACGTTTATTCAATAGTTAGCCTATTCTTCCAAAAAACAACGATAAAGGTCACTTTCCACCTTTTAGACAGAGACAATTTAGACAATTTTCTCTTTAAGATGGGCTGTATTATGTACCTCTTTGCCAACCAGTCCAGTTCCACAAGCCACATCTAAGATCTTCTTGCTTTTATCTGTCATCAACTTGGAGAGTTTCTGTGCAGCTAGATGAGGGCCGTTATATACCATTTTTTCATTATCCTGGAACGAGAAGACGGTCTTATTATTATTTTGTATCATCATTATTAGTAGTAGTAGTAGTAGTAGTAGTAGTAGTAATAGTAAAAGTATTAGTATCATCATTATCATTATTATTAGGTGATCGCTACGGTCGGGATATTAGAGAAAGCTGGGTATTTTGTAAAAAGACACAAAACAACTTTTATTTAGTGAAGGCCGTAATGTAATTTGTGTGTGCGATTCAGTCGCTACATTTTACATAAGTTACTGTTCGAGTTAACTGTTTATTAGTAGACTACTTCTGCTTTTCCTGTTCTACTGGAGCACAGTTCTGCTTTCCCTGTTTAATACTGGAGCACAGTTTGATGATGATTTTTAAATGTGAGGACCCCATGACTGGTAATTAAGTTGACTCTTTTGCAGTATATAAAAGTTATTATATACCTCACTTTAGAAATCTAGCCATCTGATTGGTCGAAATTGGAGTCGTGATTTCAAGCCATGCCTAGCCTCTTGTTGATGGCCCTGGCGGTGTTGGAGTCCGTAAATTCTGGCTCGCTTCGCTCGCCAGATACGAGGCGCTTGCGCCGAGGGCCTCTTAACAAGTGATCTGAATTTCTTATGTTTTTCCTTGTTTGGCGAATATTCCGACCCAACTGAAGTTCGGTGAAAATCATCCAATCAGAGAGAGCTACTATGACGTAATATCTACCGCTCTGTGCGGATTTCCTCCGTGAGAGCAGTGAGACTGGCCGGGTCTGTGTTGGGCAATCGCTGCGGTGGTTACATTATTCACGTATACAATCATGCATAATTCAGTAGGAAATCGGGTCTCATGAATATATAATTCAGATCACTTGTTAAGAGGCCCTCGGCGCAAGCGCCTCGTATCTGGCTCGCTTCGCTCGCCAGAATTTACGGACTTCAACAGCGCCAGGGCCATCGACAAGAGGCTAAGCCATGCCCAGCTCACAGGGCATAGCAATACACAGGTATGGCGCGCCGTTTGACCGATAAATCAGATAAACATTGTTTATCGTCGAAAAACACTGTTTATCGAGCGATAAACACTGTTTATCGAGAGAAACTATGTTTATCGACTGATAACACAGTTTCTCTCGATAAACAATGTTTATCGCCGAAAAACAGTGTTTATATCGCTGATAAACAGTGTTTATCGAGAGAAACTGTGTTTATCAGGCGATAAACATAGTTTATCTCGATAAACTGTTTATCGCCGAAAAACAGTGTTTATCTGAATTATTGGTCAAACGGCGCGCCATACACAGGGCCTAGTTAAAAGTTTCTACCCTCCGATCCTGCGATTCCCATTGGTTTACTGCGAACCCCATTGCTTTGCGTGTTAAAATTGTCTACGTGCGAGCCCGGACGCCATACAATGCTCTTTGTCTGCGATTCCCAAATGATTGAAACTTTCACTCATTTTTAAGCGAAGATTAACAGACAGTGTTTCAGATTTTCTGTGATGTTTTAACAAATTTTTACTCACTAAAAGGCTAAGGTAAGAATTGTTGGTAGATTTTTGTTTTAATTCGGCATATAAAAGTCATATCGACTGCTTTAATACTCGAGGACTAGCTGTTTCTATACTGGCTCGCGGGATAGTTGAATCCCTTGAGCGTATAGAAACAGCTAGTCTCGTAGCAGTCGATATAACTATATGACTGCTTTAATATTCGAGGCATAGTTGGATTTTTTTTGGCTCTCGGGGAGGTTACATCGTGCTATCACCCCTCGGCACGGCTCGGGGTGATAGCACGATGTAACGTCCCCTTGAGCCAATAAAACAACTATGCCTCTCATAGCAGTCATTATTACTATAATATTGACCGCGCCGAATTTTATCATTTTCATTGCGCATCTATTATGCGTCTGAGAACCTGCGCCCTTTGCGCGCGCTCTATTGTGACGTAATAATCACACCAAAGGCACACTGTTATCAGTGTATCGAAACTTTCGTCAAGCACTGGATGCACAGTGCTGGTTTGACAAAGTTTTTTTTCAGTTCTTTGAGATTGTCGTGGTTGATTTATGTATTTGCTCTAGATGTCTGATTTGGATAACAATACAAATATTGACTGGCTTTCGGGAGATACCACATATATTGCCCCACAAGACCCATATTGCCCTCGTCTTTGACTCGGGGCAATATGAGTATAGTTTGGGCAATATATGTGGTATCTTCCTCAAGGCCAGTCAATATTATATAATTATATCACCTCGACCTATTTGACACCCATACCCCTGCGTGAAGAGAGAGGTAAACAAAACCCAAAATACGTTCGTAATCACCCAGGGGCGGCCGGGGCGACTTCCAAAGTGGGGGGCACCAGGAAAGGGGCACTTTCTGGAAAAAGGACACCTCCAAAGGGAAATCTCAAAGCGAAAATAAACAATTTTTAGACATTGGTATATATCCCTACATTGTAATTACATTATCAGGGATGATTTCAATATTTGTTTCACTCTATACATCATACAAGATATTGCTTAAAGGGATCCGGTAACTTTGTATCAGATTCTGAAACAAAATCCTGGATTTAGCTCATGCTGCAATGATAATTATAAACCTTTAGGTCAGTCAGGAACCCCATGACTTTCACAAGCCAATCGCCTGTCTGATTATCAAGATATTTATGATTGGAAATCGAATCGAAATTTTGCGTTTTCCTAACGGTTTTCATAACACTTTATATCCATATGATATTTCATATCCATAACAATTTTTTAGTAGTGCCCCAAGGGAGTAGACACTTAGGAGAAAGACAGAAATTAATGATATGTGTGTAAACTATAAACGGTAAAGTTATCCGCCCCTTTGTCACAATCCACTTACCAAACTGCCAATTTGAAATTCGCATAGACTTTAGGGATCTCCTATTTTAAACATCCATAACTTTCTTATTATTGGTCTGATATATTTCAAACTTTCGCCATTATGTTTATCTTATTTGTCTTTTTTCATACAAATAAATATATAAACGTTTGAATATATAAAAACGCTTTTTCACATCAAGAGCATTTCTTCCTTTTTTTAAGGGGGGAGGCAGCAAAGCATTGTCTTAGAACACTTTAGAGTGTTAGACTCCATTTCCGATGACGAGAAAACCATTGGGTCGATTCGGGTTAAACAGCTTTCAAAGATTCAATCACTCCTTATACCAAATTGATGCCAATTTGCGATTCAAAATGCATTTATACTTGGAACAAGTAATTGGCAACGAGCTATTACATTCACCTATCATGTATTAATTGATTTCGATAGTCGGAATAGGTAGGAAAAACATTATGGCTTGCATTCTGAGTATATAGACCTGTTTACAAAAGTTTCTCCTGACGACTGAAAAGCTTGCCATAATTAAATCGAATTTCATCCATATTTTGCATAGCATGTGAATCAAATATGTCAAATAGCTGGGAATCAATGGTTCTGGGGAGAAACATGCACAAATTTAAATACATTATTTTCAGGTCTATTGAAGTACAATTGTCAGTAACGAGTGAACCCTCGGTTGTCAACTATTTCATTTACCAGCTAATGCAAAACGAAATAATTCATGACTAGACACTTTACAAAGATATATTTTTTAAAGATAAAGTTGAGTTCTGGTCGTGCGATTGCATTGTGAAAGAAACGGTGTGGAATCGATCAGAAAAGGTTGATCATCTAACATAATAAGTATTGGTGTGTACTGCAAGGTTCTGGAATCATCAAAATGATAAGAAATTTGGCAAGTCACAAGCACTGTACACAGAAAGATGTATATGGGACTACACGAACATTTGGCAAAAATCCGTCCCGATTTTTACGCTGTTTCATACTATATTTAGAATATTAAGGCATTTGAAGAGCCATGCTTTTCAGGGAACATTTTTTATCTGATGTTCTTCCACACTTGCATAATTATAACAATGATAACGCTCACAAATTATTTTTCACCTCTTCTCAGAACTCACCTTTCTCTTTAAATTAGAATACATTACGAAAATGGCCCATTCAAAAAGGGGTGTATTATTATGTATGATGTGGCCCGGAAGCGTATTTTTTATTTACACAATAGCCTGTGCTTTAAAGGCTTTAATTTCAATAAACCCGCTCGCGGACAGTCTATAGCTAGCTACGAAAGCTTGGAAAGAGGTCACAAACAAGGAGACTTTGAGTATTTATTGCTTTGCCTCTCATTTTATAAAGGCAAACAACAAAAATGAATAAAAACTGAGATTCGAATCCACAACTCCAAAGTTGTATTATGCTGTCATTACCGATTGAGCTAACGATGAGTTCATGAAAGGTGGATTTGCATGATTATTATAACCCTATAACTAACCCTTACGGTTATCATGTGCGCATGTGCAGGTTTAGCTTTCTAGCTAGACTCTTCGCGAGCGCGTTTAATGAAATTAAAGCCGTAAAAATCACAGGCTGCCGTTTAAATATTAAAAAACGCGGCCCGTGTAGACCTATATAAAATTCAGTTGATAAAGGACGCGTGGTTACCTTTCTTTCTTTGCTTTTCCATAGGCTCCGCCACTATATCTCTTAAGTTCAACTTAAGGACAATTTTATCAATCATGTGTACCGGTATTGTATGTACATGTATATTATAATGATTTTTCAATATTTTGTTACACTCTTTGTAAAATTAGATAATGTGGAAACCAATAAATTATCTTATCTTATATTATCTTACCTTTCTTTGCTACTCGAAGCAGTTCTGGAAACACTGCTTGTGTTACATATCCCTGGTTGAATGACCCTACACACACGATAGCGTCATAGGTGCCTGAAATACAACAATGCCGGAAAGAGAACATTATGAGCAAGAGTGTGTTACCATGTGTCATCAATATTTCATGATCGGTTATTAGAGGGAATTCGGATTTCAGCTGTGATGCATAATGTATTGTTGTGTTCTGAATGAATTGCTAATACATTGTATAACATATTTCATGGCCTTCATTCGTCAAAACTGTAAAGATCTAATTACAAATTCAAAACCATAATTATCATTTTTTAAAGGTTGCTACGAGTGATATCATTAGACTCGTTCCAGACATATTTAGCATCCTTAACAAACTTCTTCTTGAGTTGAGTTTTACCTTTTAAATTAATACAAATGAATATAGAACCGCGTTCGCCAATAGATGAGGAAGCTTAGACTGTTTTGAAGACTCCGCGGATAGATGAAATTGAGGATAAATATAATGCCCGAGCATTAAGTGCAATATTTATTTTATAAAGTAACAGGGGATCCTTTGCCAATTAATTACCGGCATCTCAAAGTCTACCAATTTTATATACAGTCGGCCGAAAAAAGTTGGATCTTGATAATTAACTGACCAGCCAATAGATAACGTTATTTCCCGATCATTAGCACTTGCTAATAACAGGTGACGTGGTACGAATGAAATCAATCGTAAGTCATCCGTCCACTCTCAGCGAATATATTGATTATGATCTACGTCATTGCTTCCTCCAGATTAGTCTCACCATCCTGACAAGAAAGCCCCTGCCCTATGACGTCACAAGCCTCTAGTCGGGAATAGACTCCTGTTTGTTCCGCTTGAGTGAGCATATCCTGAACCAGATCAACGCCATCTATATTCACATAGCCTTGTGAATGAAGCTAATAGGGGAATCGTAATGGAATGAAAATTAGTAACACCATTAAGAAGCTTTTCGGAAATATAATGATAAGTGAAGGTTTAGGTATGCATTGCATTTGGGCGAATCCTTGTCTAATGTCACACCTCCACTGTTCTAAGTGTCCTTATCAAACATTATACATGTACTGCTCATGGAGTTAAACTGTCAGTTATGCCTAGGTCACATTTGCTCTACGGCTAGGATACGGCGGCCGTACGCCCCTGAAATCGATAGATACTTGTGGCGGCCGCAGAAAATCTGCGGTGCCCTCAGGTTCACCTCAGGGCGTATCCCTATCTTTACAGGCCGTACGGGTCGCCGTGGGATTATAACGCGGAGTTATAACTCTTTTCATTTCCAGGTTCGCCGTAGCGATTAGACACGCCGTAGCCAAGCCGTAGAGCGGTTCCACGGCGACCATACGTCGGGCGTATGGTGGCCTTGCGTTTGCCGTGAGGCTGTTCTAGGGTCTTATGAAGTATAATTGACTTTTGCGGACCCCATACAAATTGCGGTGGCCGCAGGAATTCCACGGGCGCCCTAGGTCAGCCTTAAGGCGACCGTACGGGCTACGGCGCCCGTACGGTGGCCTTGCGGGCGCCTTGGTATTTCTCAAAAACCTACTGCCGCCACAGGGACGACCTAAGGCGGCTGTGCGTCATCACTACAAAGGCCGTACGGCAGCTGCAGGTTTTCTCTCTCCACAAATTCAAAGTACGCCGTGCGGCTACCCTAACATAATGTGAACGCTACCGTATGTGACCGTGGGAATGCTGCGGCGGCCCTATAATTGCTATTGACCGTAGATATTTTAGACCGCACGGCCGCCGCGGCAAATGTGACCTAGGCATTAGCCATTGGGAAAGGTTAGTTCGCTGGTACAAATTATTGGTGGATGCTGTCAGATGTTGAAATTACCAAAATGAGAAGAATCTGACAGAGTTTCGCTAAAGTCACATGCACTGCAAAGAGAGTTGTGCAAGATTACGCACATATGTGGCTTGCCAGTTTGGTCCAAGCATTTCAGATGTTTGTTGCCATATTTCAAATACGGGAGAGCATTTCATTGCAGCGACGTTTATTCAATAGTTAGCCTATTCTTCCAAAAAACAACGATAAAGGTCACTTTCCACCTTTTAGACAGAGACAATTTAGACAATTTTCTCTTTAAGATGGGCTGTATTATGTACCTCTTTGCCAACCAGTCCAGTTCCACAAGCCACATCTAAGATCTTCTTGCTTTTATCTGTCATCAACTTGGAGAGTTTCTGTGCAGCTAGATGAGGGCCGTTATATACCATTTTTTCATTATCCTGGAACGAGAAGACGGTCTTATTATTATTTTGTATCATCATTATTAGTAGTAGTAGTAGTAGTAGTAGTAGTAGTAATAGTAAAAGTATTAGTATCATCATTATCATTATTATTAGGTGATCGCTACGGTCGGGATATTAGAGAAAGCTGGGTATTTTGTAAAAAGACACAAAACAACTTTTATTTAGTGAAGGCCGTAATGTAATTTGTGTGTGCGATTCAGTCGCTACATTTTACATAAGTTACTGTTCGAGTTAACTGTTTATTAGTAGACTACTTCTGCTTTTCCTGTTCTACTGGAGCACAGTTCTGCTTTCCCTGTTTAATACTGGAGCACAGTTTGATGATGATTTTTAAATGTGAGGACCCCATGACTGGTAATTAAGTTGACTCTTTTTGCAGTATATAAAAGTTATTATATACCTCACTTTAGAAATCTAGCCATCTGATTGGTCGAAATTGGAGTCGTGATTTCAAGCCATGCCTAGCCTCTTGTTGATGGCCCTGGCGGTGTTGGAGTCCGTAAATTCTGGCTCGCTTCGCTCGCCAGATACGAGGCGCTTGCGCCGAGGGCCTCTTAACAAGTGATCTGAATTTCTTATGTTTTTCCTTGTTTGGCGAATATTCCGACCCAACTGAAGTTCGGTGAAAATCATCCAATCAGAGAGAGCTACTATGACGTAATATCTACCGCTCTGTGCGGATTTCCTCCGTGAGAGCAGTGAGACTGGCCGGGTCTGTGTTGGGCAATCGCTGCGGTGGTTACATTATTCACGTATACAATCATGCATAATTCAGTAGGAAATCGGGTCTCATGAATATATAATTCAGATCACTTGTTAAGAGGCCCTCGGCGCAAGCGCCTCGTATCTGGCTCGCTTCGCTCGCCAGAATTTACGGACTTCAACAGCGCCAGGGCCATCGACAAGAGGCTAAGCCATGCCCAGCTCACAGGGCATAGCAATACACAGGTATGGCGCGCCGTTTGACCGATAAATCAGATAAACATTGTTTATCGTCGAAAAACACTGTTTATCGAGCGATAAACACTGTTTATCGAGAGAAACTATGTTTATCGACTGATAACACAGTTTCTCTCGATAAACAATGTTTATCGCCGAAAAACAGTGTTTATATCGCTGATAAACAGTGTTTATCGAGAGAAACTGTGTTTATCAGGCGATAAACATAGTTTATCTCGATAAACTGTTTATCGCCGAAAAACAGTGTTTATCTGAATTATTGGTCAAACGGCGCGCCATACACAGGGCCTAGTTAAAAGTTTCTACCCTCCGATCCTGCGATTCCCATTGGTTTACTGCGAACCCCATTGCTTTGCGTGTTAAAATTGTCTACGTGCGAGCCCGGACGCCATACAATGCTCTTTGTCTGCGATTCCCAAATGATTGAAACTTTCACTCATTTTTAAGCGAAGATTAACAGACAGTGTTTCAGATTTTCTGTGATGTTTTAACAAATTTTTACTCACTAAAAGGCTAAGGTAAGAATTGTTGGTAGATTTTTGTTTTAATTCGGCATATAAAAGTCATATCGACTGCTTTAATACTCGAGGACTAGCTGTTTCTATACTGGCTCGCGGGATAGTTGAATCCCTTGAGCGTATAGAAACAGCTAGTCTCGTAGCAGTCGATATAACTATATGACTGCTTTAATATTCGAGGCATAGTTGGATTTTTTTTTGGCTCTCGGGGAGGTTACATCGTGCTATCACCCCTCGGCACGGCTCGGGGTGATAGCACGATGTAACGTCCCCTTGAGCCAATAAAAACAACTATGCCTCTCATAGCAGTCATTATTACTATAATATTGACCGCGCCGAATTTTATCATTTTCATTGCGCATCTATTATGCGTCTGAGAACCTGCGCCCTTTGCGCGCTCTATTGTGACGTAATAATCACACCAAAGGCACACTGTTATCAGTGTATCGAAACTTTCGTCAAGCACTGGATGCACAGTGCTGGTTTGACAAAGTTTTTTTTCAGTTCTTTGAGATTGTCGTGGTTGATTTATGTATTTGCTCTAGATGTCTGATTTGGATAACAATACAAATATTGACTGGCTTAACTTTCGGGAGATACCACATATATTGCCCCCACAAGACCCATATTGCCCTCGTCTTTGACTCGGGGCAATATGAGTATAGTTTGGGCAATATATGTGGTATCTTCCTCAAGGCCAGTCAATATTATATAATTATATCACCTCGACCTATTTGACACCCATACCCCTGCGTGAAGAGAGAGGTAAACAAAACCCAAAATACGTTCGTAATCACCCAGGGGCGGCCGGGGCGACTTCCAAAGTGGGGGGCACCAGGAAAGGGGCACTTTCTGGAAAAAGGACACCTCCAAAGGGAAATCTCAAAGCGAAAATAAACAATTTTTTAGACATTGGTATATATCCCTACATTGTAATTACATTATCAGGGATGATTTCAATATTTGTTTCACTCTATACATCATACAAGATATTGCTTAAAGGGATCCGGTAACTTTGTATCAGATTCTGAAACAAAATCCTGGATTTAGCTCATGCTGCAATGATAATTATAAACCTTTAGGTCAGTCAGGAACCCCATGACTTTCACAAGCCAATCGCCTGTCTGATTATCAAGATATTTATGATTGGAAATCGAATCGAAATTTTGCGTTTTCCTAACGGTTTTCATAACACTTTATATCCATATGATATTTCATATCCATAACAATTTTTTAGTAGTGCCCCAAGGGAGTAGACACTTAGGAGAAAGACAGAAATTAATGATATGTGTGTAAACTATAAACGGTAAAGTTATCCGCCCCTTTGTCACAATCCACTTACCAAACTGCCAATTTGAAATTCGCATAGACTTTAGGGATCTCCTATTTTAAACATCCATAACTTTCTTATTATTGGTCTGATATATTTCAAACTTTCGCCATTATGTTTATCTTATTTGTCTTTTTTCATACAAATAAATATATAAACGTTTGAATATATAAAAAACGCTTTTTCACATCAAGAGCATTTCTTCCTTTTTTTTAAGGGGGGAGGCAGCAAAGCATTGTCTTAGAACACTTTAGAGTGTTAGACTCCATTTCCGATGACGAGAAAACCATTGGGTCGATTCGGGTTAAACAGCTTTCAAAGATTCAATCACTCCTTATACCAAATTGATGCCAATTTGCGATTCAAAATGCATTTATACTTGGAACAAGTAATTGGCAACGAGCTATTACATTCACCTATCATGTATTAATTGATTTCGATAGTCGGAATAGGTAGGAAAAACATTATGGCTTGCATTCTGAGTATATAGACCTGTTTACAAAAGTTTCTCCTGACGACTGAAAAGCTTGCCATAATTAAATCGAATTTCATCCATATTTTGCATAGCATGTGAATCAAATATGTCAAATAGCTGGGAATCAATGGTTCTGGGGAGAAACATGCACAAATTTAAATACATTATTTTCAGGTCTATTGAAGTACAATTGTCAGTAACGAGTGAACCCTCGGTTGTCAACTATTTCATTTACCAGCTAATGCAAAACGAAATAATTCATGACTAGACACTTTACAAAGATATATTTTTTAAAGATAAAGTTGAGTTCTGGTCGTGCGATTGCATTGTGAAAGAAACGGTGTGGAATCGATCAGAAAAGGTTGATCATCTAACATAATAAGTATTGGTGTGTACTGCAAGGTTCTGGAATCATCAAAATGATAAGAAATTTGGCAAGTCACAAGCACTGTACACAGAAAGATGTATATGGGACTACACGAACATTTGGCAAAAATCCGTCCCGATTTTTACGCTGTTTCATACTATATTTAGAATATTAAGGCATTTGAAGAGCCATGCTTTTCAGGGAACATTTTTTATCTGATGTTCTTCCACACTTGCATAATTATAACAATGATAACGCTCACAAATTATTTTTCACCTCTTCTCAGAACTCACCTTTCTCTTTAAATTAGAATACATTACGAAAATGGCCCATTCAAAAAGGGGTGTATTATTATGTATGATGTGGCCCGGAAGCGTATTTTTTATTTACACAATAGCCTGTGCTTTAAAGGCTTTAATTTCAATAAACCCGCTCGCGGACAGTCTATAGCTAGCTACGAAAGCTTGGAAAGAGGTCACAAACAAGGAGACTTTGAGTATTTATTGCTTTGCCTCTCATTTTATAAAGGCAAACAACAAAAATGAATAAAAACTGAGATTCGAATCCACAACTCCAAAGTTGTATTATGCTGTCATTACCGATTGAGCTAACGATGAGTTCATGAAAGGTGGATTTGCATGATTATTATAACCCTATAACTAACCCTTACGGTTATCATGTGCGCATGTGCAGGTTTAGCTTTCTAGCTAGACTCTTCGCGAGCGCGTTTAATGAAATTAAAGCCGTAAAAATCACAGGCTGCCGTTTAAATATTAAAAAACGCGGCCCGTGTAGACCTATATAAAATTCAGTTGATAAAGGACGCGTGGTTACCTTTCTTTCTTTGCTTTTCCATAGGCTCCGCCACTATATCTCTTAAGTTCAACTTAAGGACAATTTTATCAATCATGTGTACCGGTATTGTATGTACATGTATATTATAATGATTTTTCAATATTTTGTTACACTCTTTGTAAAATTAGATAATGTGGAAACCAATAAATTATCTTATCTTATATTATCTTACCTTTCTTTGCTACTCGAAGCAGTTCTGGAAACACTGCTTGTGTTACATATCCCTGGTTGAATGACCCTACACACACGATAGCGTCATAGGTGCCTGAAATACAACAATGCCGGAAAGAGAACATTATGAGCAAGAGTGTGTTACCATGTGTCATCAATATTTCATGATCGGTTATTAGAGGGAATTCGGATTTCAGCTGTGATGCATAATGTATTGTTGTGTTCTGAATGAATTGCTAATACATTGTATAACATATTTCATGGCCTTCATTCGTCAAAACTGTAAAGATCTAATTACAAATTCAAAACCATAATTATCATTTTTTTAAAGGTTGCTACGAGTGATATCATTAGACTCGTTCCAGACATATTTAGCATCCTTAACAAACTTCTTCTTGAGTTGAGTTTTACCTTTTAAATTAATACAAATGAATATAGAACCGCGTTCGCCAATAGATGAGGAAGCTTAGACTGTTTTGAAGACTCCGCGGATAGATGAAATTGAGGATAAATATAATGCCCGAGCATTAAGTGCAATATTTATTTTATAAAGTAACAGGGGATCCTTTGCCAATTAATTACCGGCATCTCAAAGTCTACCAATTTTATATACAGTCGGCCGAAAAAAGTTGGATCTTGATAATTAACTGACCAGCCAATAGATAACGTTATTTCCCGATCATTAGCACTTGCTAATAACAGGTGACGTGGTACGAATGAAATCAATCGTAAGTCATCCGTCCACTCTCAGCGAATATATTGATTATGATCTACGTCATTGCTTCCTCCAGATTAGTCTCACCATCCTGACAAGAAAGCCCCTGCCCTATGACGTCACAAGCCTCTAGTCGGGAATAGACTCCTGTTTGTTCCGCTTGAGTGAGCATATCCTGAACCAGATCAACGCCATCTATATTCACATAGCCTTGTGAATGAAGCTAATAGGGGAATCGTAATGGAATGAAAATTAGTAACACCATTAAGAAGCTTTTCGGAAATATAATGATAAGTGAAGGTTTAGGTATGCATTGCATTTGGGCGAATCCTTGTCTAATGTCACACCTCCACTGTTCTAAGTGTCCTTATCAAACATTATACATGTACTGCTCATGGAGTTAAACTGTCAGTTATGCCTAGGTCACATTTGCTCTACGGCTAGGATACGGCGGCCGTACGCCCCTGAAATCGATAGATACTTGTGGCGGCCGCAGAAAATCTGCGGTGCCCTCAGGTTCACCTCAGGGCGTATCCCTATCTTTACAGGCCGTACGGGTCGCCGTGGGATTATAACGCGGAGTTATAACTCTTTTCATTTCCAGGTTCGCCGTAGCGATTAGACACGCCGTAGCCAAGCCGTAGAGCGGTTCCACGGCGACCATACGTCGGGCGTATGGTGGCCTTGCGTTTGCCGTGAGGCTGTTCTAGGGTCTTATGAAGTATAATTGACTTTTGCGGACCCCATACAAATTGCGGTGGCCGCAGGAATTCCACGGGCGCCCTAGGTCAGCCTTAAGGCGACCGTACGGGCTACGGCGCCCGTACGGTGGCCTTGCGGGCGCCTTGGTATTTCTCAAAAACCTACTGCCGCCACAGGGACGACCTAAGGCGGCTGTGCGTCATCACTACAAAGGCCGTACGGCAGCTGCAGGTTTTCTCTCCACAAATTCAAAGTACGCCGTGCGGCTACCCTAACATAATGTGAACGCTACCGTATGTGACCGTGGGAATGCTGCGGCGGCCCTATAATTGCTATTGACCGTAGATATTTTAGACCGCACGGCCGCCGCGGCAAATGTGACCTAGGCATTAGCCATTGGGAAAGGTTAGTTCGCTGGTACAAATTATTGGTGGATGCTGTCAGATGTTGAAATTACCAAAATGAGAAGAATCTGACAGAGTTTCGCTAAAGTCACATGCACTGCAAAGAGAGTTGTGCAAGATTACGCACATATGTGGCTTGCCAGTTTGGTCCAAGCATTTCAGATGTTTGTTGCCATATTTCAAATACGGGAGAGCATTTCATTGCAGCGACGTTTATTCAATAGTTAGCCTATTCTTCCAAAAAACAACGATAAAGGTCACTTTCCACCTTTTAGACAGAGACAATTTAGACAATTTTCTCTTTAAGATGGGCTGTATTATGTACCTCTTTGCCAACCAGTCCAGTTCCACAAGCCACATCTAAGATCTTCTTGCTTTTATCTGTCATCAACTTGGAGAGTTTCTGTGCAGCTAGATGAGGGCCGTTATATACCATTTTTTCATTATCCTGGAACGAGAAGACGGTCTTATTATTATTTTGTATCATCATTATTAGTAGTAGTAGTAGTAGTAGTAGTAGTAGTAATAGTAAAAGTATTAGTATCATCATTATCATTATTATTAGGTGATCGCTACGGTCGGGATATTAGAGAAAGCTGGGTATTTTGTAAAAAGACACAAAACAACTTTTATTTAGTGAAGGCCGTAATGTAATTTGTGTGTGCGATTCAGTCGCTACATTTTACATAAGTTACTGTTCGAGTTAACTGTTTATTAGTAGACTACTTCTGCTTTTCCTGTTCTACTGGAGCACAGTTCTGCTTTCCCTGTTTAATACTGGAGCACAGTTTGATGATGATTTTTAAATGTGAGGACCCCATGACTGGTAATTAAGTTGACTCTTTTTGCAGTATATAAAAGTTATTATATACCTCACTTTAGAAATCTAGCCATCTGATTGGTCGAAATTGGAGTCGTGATTTCAAGCCATGCCTAGCCTCTTGTTGATGGCCCTGGCGGTGTTGGAGTCCGTAAATTCTGGCTCGCTTCGCTCGCCAGATACGAGGCGCTTGCGCCGAGGGCCTCTTAACAAGTGATCTGAATTTCTTATGTTTTTCCTTGTTTGGCGAATATTCCGACCCAACTGAAGTTCGGTGAAAATCATCCAATCAGAGAGAGCTACTATGACGTAATATCTACCGCTCTGTGCGGATTTCCTCCGTGAGAGCAGTGAGACTGGCCGGGTCTGTGTTGGGCAATCGCTGCGGTGGTTACATTATTCACGTATACAATCATGCATAATTCAGTAGGAAATCGGGTCTCATGAATATATAATTCAGATCACTTGTTAAGAGGCCCTCGGCGCAAGCGCCTCGTATCTGGCTCGCTTCGCTCGCCAGAATTTACGGACTTCAACAGCGCCAGGGCCATCGACAAGAGGCTAAGCCATGCCCAGCTCACAGGGCATAGCAATACACAGGTATGGCGCGCCGTTTGACCGATAAATCAGATAAACATTGTTTATCGTCGAAAACACTGTTTATCGAGCGATAAACACTGTTTATCGAGAGAAACTATGTTTATCGACTGATAACACAGTTTCTCTCGATAAACAATGTTTATCGCCGAAAAACAGTGTTTATATCGCTGATAAACAGTGTTTATCGAGAGAAACTGTGTTTATCAGGCGATAAACATAGTTTATCTCGATAAACTGTTTATCGCCGAAAAACAGTGTTTATCTGAATTATTGGTCAAACGGCGCGCCATACACAGGGCCTAGTTAAAAGTTTCTACCCTCCGATCCTGCGATTCCCATTGGTTTACTGCGAACCCCATTGCTTTGCGTGTTAAAATTGTCTACGTGCGAGCCCGGACGCCATACAATGCTCTTTGTCTGCGATTCCCAAATGATTGAAACTTTCACTCATTTTTAAGCGAAGATTAACAGACAGTGTTTCAGATTTTCTGTGATGTTTTAACAAATTTTTACTCACTAAAAGGCTAAGGTAAGAATTGTTGGTAGATTTTTGTTTTAATTCGGCATATAAAAGTCATATCGACTGCTTTAATACTCGAGGACTAGCTGTTTCTATACTGGCTCGCGGGATAGTTGAATCCCTTGAGCGTATAGAAACAGCTAGTCTCTCGTAGCAGTCGATATAACTATATGACTGCTTTAATATTCGAGGCATAGTTGGATTTTTTTGGCTCTCGGGGAGGTTACATCGTGCTATCACCCCTCGGCACGGCTCGGGGTGATAGCACGATGTAACGTCCCCTGAGCCAATAAAAACAACTATGCCTCTCATAGCAGTCATTATTACTATAAT
The DNA here is from genome assembly GCA_037976565.1 of Mesocentrotus franciscanus. Taxonomy (NCBI): domain Eukaryota; kingdom Metazoa; phylum Echinodermata; class Echinoidea; order Camarodonta; family Strongylocentrotidae; genus Mesocentrotus; species Mesocentrotus franciscanus. The sequence continues at coordinate 29,357,032 of CP137683.1, read as the reverse complement.
ATTGACCGCGCCGAATTTTATCATTTTCATTGCGCATCTATTATGCGTCTGAGAACCTGCGCCCTTTGCGCGCTCTATTGTGACGTAATAATCACACCAAAGGCACACTGTTATCAGTGTATCGAAACTTTCGTCAAGCACTGGATGCACAGTGCTGGTTTGACAAAGTTTTTTTTCAGTTCTTTGAGATTGTCGTGGTTGATTTATGTATTTGCTCTAGATGTCTGATTTGGATAACAATACAAATATTGACTGGCTTAACTTTCGGGAGATACCACATATATTGCCCCCACAAGACCCATATTGCCCTCGTCTTTGACTCGGGGCAATATGAGTATAGTTTGGGCAATATATGTGGTATCTTCCTCAAGGCCAGTCAATATTATATAATTATATCACCTCGACCTATTTGACACCCATACCCCTGCGTGAAGAGAGAGGTAAACAAAACCCAAAATACGTTCGTAATCACCCAGGGGCGGCCGGGCGACTTCCAAAGTGGGGGCACCAGGAAAAGGGGCACTTTCTGGAAAAAGGACACCTCAAAGGGAAATCTCAAAGCGAAAATAAACAATTTTTTAGACATTGGTATATATCCCTACATTGTAATTACATTATCAGGGATGATTTCAATATTTGTTTCACTCTATACATCATACAAGATATTGCTTAAAGGGATCCGGTAACTTTGTATCAGATTCTGAAACAAAATCCTGGATTTAGCTCATGCTGCAATGATAATTATAAACCTTTAGGTCAGTCAGGAACCCCATGACTTTCACAAGCCAATCGCCTGTCTGATTATCAAGATATTTATGATTGGAAATCGAATCGAAATTTTGCGTTTTCCTAACGGTTTTCATAACACTACAGTCTATTGGGGAAAACGAGTGTGGTAAAACCGGTCACTCAAAGGTTTTTACCTTTTTGAGGCACTTCTTGATCATTTTGAAGAGCGATTTTTTTTTAGGGCTTCAATATTACACCACATCACAGACACTGATAACACGTAGGGCCATGCATCTCAGATTTAACATTGTTAAACGATGCCTTTAAGCATCATACTTTGCAGTTGGGTGTGATGGTCTGAAATCAATTTGCGAGCAAGCGAAGCGAGGGATCAAAAATGTTAAGATTTGTGAGGTCGCAGTGCAAAAAATTACATCTTATAAAGAGGGAAAAAACCCAATCCTGATGGGGTTATTAGCACATTCTCATAACGGAAGATTGCAAATGCCTTTGATAAGTAACGTAAGTATATCATCTATAAATGCGAGCGAGCTTGAAATTAGGGCGCGTTTAATGATGAGAGGAAAAGAGGACACTTATCAGAAAAGAAAAGGAGCACGTGCCAAAGTACAAAAAGTAATTATCAGAGGTGAAAATGGGGCACTTCTTACACCTTCAAAAACACTCACCAGGGATGAGATAAGGCACTTATGAAAATAGGAAATGGGCAATTGTTGACGGAAAAGGGGCCCCCATCAGATTTTGATAGGGGCATTTATAAGAGGTGAAAATGCACTTATGAAAGGGAATAGGTCCCTTATTAGAACGAAAAAGGGGCACGTATCGCACCCGGAAAGGGGCAATGACCAAATATGAAAAGGAGCACTTATAATAAAGGAAAATGTGCATTAGTTGAAAGAAAATGGGCACCGACCAGATTTTAATAGGGGCATTTATCGGAAGTGAAGGGGGCACTTATCTGAAGTGAAAAGGAGTAACTTCTCGTACCTGAAAAGGGTCATTTCCCAGAGATGAAAAGGGGCATTTATGAGAAGGGGAAGGAGCTTCTTTTTTTAATGGGGGTACTTATCATTAGGAAAAGGGGCACTTATTAAAAAGGAAAGGGGGCCCTTATTAGAAAGGAAAAGGGGCTCATGTAAAAATATAAGGGGCCCTTATCTGAGTTAAAAAAAGGAAAAGGGCACTTGTCAAAGTAAAAGAGGCACCTCTCAGATTTGAATAGGAACATTATCAGAGGTGAAGGGGCACTTATAAAAGTGATAAGGGGCACTTCTCGTACCTGAAAAGGGGCATTTATCAGAATGAAACATGGACACTTATTGCAAAGGAAAATCGGAACTTGTCGAATGAAAAGGGGCACTTGTCAAAATAAAAAGGGGACTCATGAGAGGTGAAAAAAGGGAAAGGGCACTTTTACAAATTAATAGGGGCACTTGTCAAAGTAAAAGGGGCACTTTTCCTATTTAAAAAGGGGCATTTCTTACAAAGTTAAACGGGCACTTTTCGAGTACTTGAAAAAGTGGGCACTGTGCCCCCAGGGGCGCCTCTGTAATCACCCATTCCCGCACCCGACTAACCTTGCAAACTATACATTCAAAATTCGCTAGTGGACTTTTCTTTCTAATGGTACAAAGCACTTTCAAAACGGTCAAGGAGTTTAACAAAGAGTGTTAGAATTGATACCGGAAACTTCCATGTGGTTCTTATGACATTATGCTATTATGCGATTTACTTTTTAAAAAACGCTGACTTCTCTCACGAGAATTCGCGATGTTGCTTCTGTCGGAAATACACGCTGTATACACGAAAATATATGTTTTTGCGCTGCCAATTTGATATAGCGGTTAGTTTGATAGAGATATCGACTGCTTTGAGAGGCCTGGCTGTATTATAGGCTCAAGAGAACGTGCACATCGAGAACGTGCACATCCTGCCATGACCCATAGGCGCGCCTGCGTGGGCGGCGCGCCGAGGGGTCATGGCAGGATGTGCACGTTCTCGAGAGCCAACAGCCAGACCTCGAATATTAAAGCAATCGATATGTCCTTTATATGCCGAATTGGAACAAAAATCTACCAAGAATTCTTACCTTATACTTTTATTGAGTAAAGATTGGTTAAAACATCACGGAAAATCTGAGACACTGTCTGTTAAAGGTAAAGACCAGTTTTGGAAACGCCCCTCTTTCAAAAATGAAATGGAAGCTCTCATTACCAATCATGTGAAAGAATATGTTTTGACTAATACGTGATGATACAAATTTTGCCGGGAAACCACCTACTAATTGATATATTTGGTAAATTATTATATCTATTGGGACCAAATAGATATCGCGCACGTGGTCGCGTAGTCCCATATACATCTTTCTGTGTACAGTGCTTGTAACTTTACCAAGACTGGGCCAAATTTTTTATCATTTTGATGATTCCAGAACCTTGCAGTACACGCCAATACTTATATGCTAGATGATCAACCTTTTCTGATCGATTCCACAACGTTTCTTTCACAATGCAATCGCATGACCAGAACTGGTCTTTATCTTTAATCTTCGCTGGAAAAATGACTGAAAGTTTCAATCATTTGGGAATCGCAGACAAGAAGCACTGTATGGTGTCTGCGCTCGCACAAAGAAAATTGTAACACGTAAACCAATGGGGATCGCAGTATGAGGGCACTTTTCAAAACACTGTTGACTGGTAGGTGGGTATGAGGGCACTTATTAAAAGACTATTGACTGGTAGGCGGGGCTCATGGCTAAAATCACGACTCCAATTTTGACCAATCAGATGGCTAGATTTCTAAAGTGAGGTATATAATGAAAATTATGTAGGCTGTACTTAACATGCCCATGGACTTCACAGTCACAAACTTCCCATATTCTAATAAGTACTAAAGTTTCACAAAGTTTCAAGCTTGAGGAATGCTTGTCTGACATGGCAACAATGTACATAATGTGAATTCCAACGATCTACTGAGGAGCTATAAAACAAGGAAGTGAGCGACATAGTTTCCTCCTGTATGGGATGAAATGGAAACAGAGGCTCCGTTGTTATTTTGTTTTTATGTTGTATTTCATTTTCATAGTCCACATTTTCGCTTTGGTGCTAGCTTCAAATATGAATGCTGCCAATCGTAAAATTTGCACGTTATCAAGTTAATCGGGCTCAATAATATAAAAGTATGCAAAGTCTGTTATTTAGAAAGACTTCAAAGTTATAAATGTGTTTATCTTTCATAATGATGTCTATGAAATATGCGAATTATGCTTCAATATGCAAATCCATAATTGGGCTATTTAACTTAAAATGCTAACATCGATTCAACTGAAAGGCGAGATTCTTGAATACCTTTTCATGCTGATCTAAATGTCTTTGTTGCCGATCATGAAACTGGCAATATTTCTCTATAATTATGCATAATTGTGTAAATTTATGCAAGAATCTATAGTTTACAATCTAAACACCAATATCCTATCAACCAAAAATAAATGTTTAAATGGTCGCTAAAGCAGGTTTAACTGTAAAGAGATATATATATATATATATATATATATATATATATATATATATATATATACTGTATACATACAGTCAAACCTGCTTTATATATACAATGTACAATAAATTTTTGCTCTCTTTTTCTATTTGTAGCATGGTTTACGTACATGTACTTTTAAGCACTGACATTATCTTATATAGAGTATAGAGTTTTTATTTAAGTTATTTTAGAAATCTTGCGTTCAATTTATTGTGTGTTGTTTTCTACCGAAAGACCTTTCTTTTGGAAGATATTGTTTTTACTGCCTTTGTACATATACCATTTATATTTTTCTTCCATGCCCCAGGTGGGGCCGTTTAAAAGTAAAACAAATATGTCAACCTTTCATCATTTCGGACGGTGCGTAAGAGGAAAAGTACAGACCATTGAAGAGACGGTTGGAACTGGTTTTTGCGAACTAAACTAATCTGAAAAAAACGTGGCGAGGTAGCAATTTTGGAATTTACTAAAAATGACGATGTTTTACAATGATAAATAGTAGATCACTACATAAATTATGTTTCTATACAACCCATGAATGGAAAAATGTATTCCGTCATCAGTATTAACCATGTATATGAAAGTTTATGGAATTTTGAGTTCAGAGCAAATGGGAGAGGAGCTCGTAAGATACGTCACAGAGTAGCCAATTTGCGTTTGATTGATCGCAACCTCGAAAATTCATAATTGTTTTTATTTTTGAAAGATCATAATTTTCTCAAACTTGAACTGACCGGTTCCTCTTATTTTTCTGCTTCTATTCAAACCAACTTAATATCAGGGCGGACTTCCCCTTTGTAGCTTGGTGATATTAATATATTTAATTTCATCACCTAACCCCTAAAGCTAGGTAAAATTGTAACAGGCTTGAGAAAGCTATAATGAAAAATGATTTTTCAATAATTGAAAATAAAAGAGTTAGATATACAACATCATGCTATGCCCTCTTGCTCTTTAAACCGTAAGCTTAAATTTCTAGCATGCTTTAGGATATTATCGGAGATGAATTATAAATTTTAAAAATATAGGCCTACCTTGTCATATGTCTGGGACCATCCCTTGTAGGCTTCTTCAAGGCTCTCTAGATCTAGATCCCCAGAGGATACGGAGTACATAAACTTCCAACGCAAATCATCTTCACTAGAACGTGTTGTCATTGACATTCTCTTGTAATGTATCAAATTCTCATGCAGAATAATTAAAGTGTATGAGTGCAACAACTTCCGACTAGCATGGGCTGAGGCTGCTACGCTTATAATGGTCCCTGTACATGTTCTGATGCTGCTCCTATATTCTTCTGACGGGATTACATAATGTTACATCGTGTTATGAGTTCAACTTAAGGGGTGTACTATTGACATTACCAAACGTTGTTCATTGTTAAGACTGTTTCAATAGCGCGCACATCATGGACCTATTACAGATGCACATTCGTCGTTTTCTTTGTGATTGTCTCCGTCAATGTCGTCTCAATAACATTCCGTACATGTTTCTTCACTTTGATCTCATGAGGGTCGCCGCCAAAAAGCCGGGACAGAATCAAGATAGTGATTTAACACATGTATTCGCAGAAGATAATAACTCGCTTAAATCATGGACAATCGATGTGCAGTTTTGTTTTTTTATGGTCAGTTTTTATTCTTTTCTCTCTTGAAACAAATTACAATCATCATATGTAACGCTCACTGCAAATGTGATGACATTATAAATCAGTATAAATTTTTGTCTTACAAACGGCTTCAAAAGAAACTTACATAGTTAGTTCCTATACATCATTTTGAAACAAAAATTCATATTTTCAAAGAAAACATATGCAGTTGTATAATCCAAAAATTTTGTTTTAACAATGTAGCAACTTATACTTTTTATACTGTTGTCCTGAGAGAAAAGTTTTCTCTTTTGTTAACCCTACCCTACCCGACCTCTCCCTTATCCTTATCCCCCCCCTCTTAACCGGTGGACGACTGGCTCTGGGTTCCAGTTGTTTGTCTAATACTCAGGTTTTCCCATTTAGAAAAATGAATAGTGAGAGTTCCCTCATTGCTGCCAATTTCCTTTCTTCTACTTTATCCCCTATTATACTATTCTTTATTTCATTAAAAGAGGGTGGTTTTTTAAGTTCTCTATTTCTATAAATCAGATATTTAACAAGAATTAAAACATGATTCATTAATTGATATTTTCATTTATTTCTCTCCTCTTTCCCATACAGAATTTCCTCCAAACTACAGTTATGTATTTCAAAGTCTAAAAATCTCGTGCACATTCCCCTCACTGATTGTGCAAATTCACAAGTATAGAATAAATGTTTATATGTTTCTTCATCTTTTTCGCAAAATGAGCATAAGTTAGTCGAGACAAGACCAAAACGGAAGAGGTGATGGTTTGTATATAATATATTATGTATAAGTTTGAACTGAAACTCTCTTAATCGACTGTTAAGTGTACACTGTCTTAGTCTTAAAAATATGTTTTCTATTTCCTTACAGGAAAAACCATAGTTCCTTCCAATTCTCTCAAAAACCAAAGGTTTAAAATCATCTTTCTTTATTAATTGTACATAAATTTGTTTTGATTTTAGATCAGCTATATTAGTTGTTTTCTTCCCCAAAGTGAAATCAGTTCCAGAATTATTTTTTCTTCTCCTTTCTAAAATTATTTTTCCAACAAACTGGTAAACAGGCATAAAAGTGCTTGATCTTTTCAATTTCATTTACTTCAACACCTAAATCGATAAAATGCCTGTCACATTTTAGTTTACCATCGTTTTCCAAAATATGTTTTAATTTGTAAATTCCTTTGTCATACAACCTCTTATCGTATATACAACTTCCTTTATATCGAATAAGTTTATTATTAAAAATTGCCACATCACCAATGTCTATACTCCTTATATGTCTCGTATTCACCCAATCTTCTAATAAATCCATATAAAATTGTGGAGCTGTCACTTTTAATAAACTTGGTATATAGTCACATGAAAATATCAAATCTCCACCCACGTGTTCAGTGACAAAGTTAAAATATTGTTTCCATTTCATGTCTTCATCTTTGTTTAGAAGTTTTTGAATCCACATAATTCGCTGCGATTTAACTTGTGCAGAAAAATTTAACATCTTTAACCCCCCTTGCTTATAGTCTAAAAACATGGTGTTTCTATTGATTTTATCTGTTTTTCCTTTCCATATGAAATCAAAAGTTAATTCATCCAGTGAATCATAAACCCATTTTGGAACAGGAGTAAGTGACGCCCGATAAAGAACTTTAGAATAAATGTGCACCTTCAATAGTTGAATCTTACCCATAAGTGTTAAATCCCTTTGCTTCCAAAAATTTAAAAGTGTTTTTATTTTACTTAAGATTTCTTTATAATTTAGATCTTCTTTCTTGTGTTCATCGAGGGAAAAGAAAATCCCTAAAACCTTAAGAAAGTCAACTATTTCGCCAAAAGCAAAATCACAATCTAAACGTTGACATAAACCCAACCTTAATATTTTAGTCTTGTCGTTGTTTATTTTCAGTCCAGAAATTTTTTTTGAAATCTGCAAATAATACTTTTAACCTATTAATTGATTTTTTATTGCGAACAAAAATTGTCATATCATCCGCATAAAGTACTAGTTTAGTTTCCTTATCTCCAAAATTAATTCCGTCCACCAATTTATCTATTCGTAATTTGTGTGCCATTACTTCAATACACAAGATAAAGAGGTACGGAGAAAGAGGGTCTCCCTGTCTTACTCCCCTTTCTACTTTGAAATAACCAGTGGACCCTCCTTCATTTAATACACAACTTAGAGTGTTCATGTATAAAACTTTAACCCACTTTTGAAAGGATGGACCGAAACCAAATAACGACAGAACTTTTTGAAGAAATTGATGTGAAATTGAGTCAATAGCTTTTTCGAAGTCTACAGCTAACAAAAAACCAGATAAATTGTAACGGGATGTATGAAAAATAATATCATCTATAATGCGAATGGCCTCACCAATATTCCTCCCTTTCATGTAGCACACCTGATCTCCCATAATGATCTCATTTAATACTTTCTTGATTCGCTTAGCCAAAATTTTTGTTAAGATTTTATAATCGACATTAAGAAGGGAAATGGGTCTATAATTTTTCAGTAAAAAGGGATCTTTCCCATCTTTAGCGATTAACGTAATTACAGCTTGTTTTTGAGACGATGCTAATTCTCCTAATCTATATGCTTCATTCAAGGCATCTTTAACTAAATCTCCAATATCCGGCCAAAAGGTACGATAAAATTCTGAAGAAAACCGTCATTTCCAGGTGATTTGTTCTGTTTTAATTCTTTTAAGATTTCTAGGCATTCTTTATTACTTATAGATCCTTCACAGTATTCTCGAGATTTTTCAGTCAATTTCGGTAAACCTTGAAAGAAACTATTATAACAATTATCCGAGCACTCGTACTCTACTTTACTGTACAACATGCTGTAAAACTTCCGGATTTCTTCAGTTATCCTTTTTTCATCGCAGCAAATAGCACCATCTGAGGTTTTAATTTTTTAATAGTACTCTTTCTTTTGTTATTTTGCATTAATTGATTGAAATAACGCGAATCCCTTTCTCCGCTTTCGTACCACGAGGCTCGTGATCGAATCCTAATTCCTTCATTTACATAGCTATAAACTTCCTTTAATTTCTTTTTTGTATTTTCCAATTTTTCTAAAATATCTGCATTGGTGCTTTCCGTCAATTGTTGTTCTAAACATTGTATTTCTTTTTCTAAATCTGCTCTTATTGTTCTTCTTTGATCAGCCAATTTTTTTGAAAATTTTTGTGTAAAGCTCCGAATTTTCATTTTTTTAAAATCCCATAACAACCTTTTGTCTTTTTTTTTAATTTGTAGTTCGTTTTTTAATTGACAAATTTTCTTTTTTAACTCTCAAACATAATCTTCATTTTCACATAAACTATTATTGAATTTCCAATATGACCCTTTTCTTCCATTCGTTTTATTGACTGTTTTGTCAAATAAACGTAAAAATATTGAATGATGATCAGGGGCAACAGATGGAATTATATCGCACTTCATAACCATTTCCTCTAGACATTCCGATATTATCCAGTAATCTAGTTTACTTTGCATAAAGGGATTGTTTTGCATATAAGTGAATTGCCTTTTAAAGAATGCCTACATCTCCAAATATCCAAAAGCTGCAAATCTTCCATGAATTTTTCAAATTCTCGATTAAATCTTTTCGAAATCCTGTTTGAAGATTTCCCGTTATAATCAAATTCAATGTCCCTAATCATGTTAAAATCACCACCTATTATAACCGGGTAGTTATCTTTATTTAACTTAGCCAGATTATTGCGTAATTTTCGAAGAAATTGCAATTGATCACTCTCAAAATTTCTTGTTGGAAAATACACATTGCCTAAAATCAACCTAACACCTTGAAACTTACAGTCTATAAAAATATATCTACCCTCACTGTCTTTTAAGACTTGCAATATCTCAATATCTATCCTCGGCGCAATCAAAACGAGAACTCCTTTACTGTGATTAGAACCATGACTAAAATAACTGGAACCCTCCCACATTGAAGCCCACTTGTCCTCACAATCGCTAGTACTAAATGTTTCTTGTAGGAAAACAATGTCCGCCCCTTTATCTTTACACCAGAAAATATGCGTTCCTTTTATCTCTGTCCCTGATCCCTTTCACATTGAGGGAGAACAATTTACAGTTAATCAAAACATCCATAACCTATCACACACAAGAAAATTTAACCCAGTCCCAGAGCCAATCCCCACCTTAAGGGACCCCACGAAAGGCAAGAACGAAACCCCGTCATCTGGGAAAGAAACTGATACATGTAAGGCATGCAATATTGCAGCTCCCCCGCCCCACCCCTCCCACTCTAAAAATTTCTATTCAAAGGTAACATTCCCGAAAATAAGGCTATAAAGGATTATGTACCCTCTCCACATTGAAGGTGCTATAATAGCCTGACTTACAGAATACACAAAATAAATGCTTCCTTGCAATTATAAAAAAAAAACATGTCATGTACGACAATCTTTGAAGGCTCTTGAATCTATTAATCACAAATTGATTAAGTATTCAGGAGTAAATTACATTTCAATCTATCTATCTAAGTATCTTCTCCCAGTTCGGAGGTTGATTGCAACATCTCTCCATTTCACTCTATCTTCTGCCATTCTGGTGCACTCTCGCAGTTTTAGTCCACTCCAGTTCTTGACATTCTCTTCCCAGTTGATTCTGGGTCTCCTCTAGGTCTACTTCCTTCCACTCTTCCTTCCAATACATCCTTTAAGAGGCTTTGGTGCCTTTTAACATGACCAAAGTATTTGACTTTTCTCTCCTTAACTAATCCTACTAGTGCAATTTGTTTACGCCCTGCCATGTGCAATATCTCTTTGTTGGTTTTCATTCGTTTCCAGGATATCTTCATCATTCTTCTGTAGATCCACATTTCAAAAGATGTTATTCTATTTTCCATGGCCTTGTTTATTGTCCATGTTTCTGCTCCATACAATAGGACAGACCATACATAACAGTTTACTAGTCTCAACCTAAGTGCAAATTTCACCTTTCTATTTGTGAATAATCCTTTCATTGCCAGAAATGTATTCCGAGCAATTTCTATTCTTCTTTTATTTCTGCTTCGCATCTGGCATCATCTGTGATATTTTGTCCTAAGTAGATGTGATTACTGACTTGCTCAATGATATGTCCATTGAGTTTCAAACATATTCTAGGCTTGTTCTCTGTTCTACTAAAAATCATTGATTTAGTTTTCTTGACATTCATGCTTAGACCAAACTCTTCACTTTTGACTTTTACAATATCCAATACATGTTGTAAATCTGCTTCATTCTCTGCGCAAAGTACAGTGTCATCAGCATAACGTAAATTATTAATATTTACACCCCAATACTAACACCTTTCATATCTGAAATTTCCCTGAATACCAATTCTGTGCACAAGTTGAACAGGGATGGAGACATTACGCATCCCTGACGTACTCTTTTGATTTTTGTGTAACCTGTACTTTCATTGTTAATTTTGATGGCAGCTGTCTGCTCCCAGTAAAGTTTAGATATGAGACGTATGTTCTTACCATCTAGATTAATTTTTGTAAGCTTTCAATCAATTTTTCGTGGTGAATTTTGTCGAATGCTTTAGAGTAGTCAATAAAGCACATATACATTTCTTTATTTACTGCCATATACCTTTCTGTCACCATTCTCATACAGAATATTGCTTCTCTAGTACCACTTTGAGGTCTAAAACCAAACTGTTCCTTACCTACTTCATTGTCAATTTGAATTTTTATTCTGTTGAGAATGATCTTTAAGAGCAACTTGGTTACATGGCTCATAAGGCTAATTGTCGGAAATCTTCACATACACTTGCCTTAGGCTTCTTTGGAATTGGCACAAATATCGACTTTTTCAGATCTTCAGGAATATGACCTGTATTGTATATCATTTGGCAAATACTAGTCAAATGTTCAATCCCAAATTCTTTTAAGGCCACAAGTTCTTCCTGTGTTATCCCATCTGGGCCTTCAGATTTAGAAGTTCCCAGTGAATGCAGAGCTTGTTTAACTTCTGATTCAAGTATACTTGGACCCTCGTTGTCAGTGATTGGAAGTTCTGGACCTCTATCATCGTCAAATAGGTCTTGGATATATTCTTCCCATCTTTGTTTAATATCATCCTTTTCAAAGAGGGAAGATGTTTTTCTTCTTCTTAAAATGCTTGATTTCTCTGTGCATTTCATTTGTTTGGTTTGTCTTGGAGAAATGCTCAATTCTAACACATTTTTGAGTTAGCCATTCTTCTTTTGCTCTTTTACATTCATTATCAATTTCCTTATTGATGATTCTGTATGATTTGGAGTTTCTGACTTGCTTTTGCCTCTCCTGCATCAAGTTCAGAATCTTTTCTGTCATCCATGGTTGTTTTGCTGGTTTCTTTTTAGTTGGTAGTGTCTTATTTCCATGCTGAATGCTTTTTTTCAAGCTTTTCCATTCCACTTCTAGTTTCTCAATGTCATTTACTTCATTATTTGTTTGTTCTATTTCTTCTGTGACTAGACAATTATACCTATTTCTAACTTCCATAAGGTATTTTTCTGCTATGTCTGTTTTATTTAGAGCTGTGACATCCGAAGAGAGTTTTTTTTGTTCTGGGGTGTATTCTTTAGCTTTATTTAACTTCTGCAATCACCGGGTTGTGATCAGAATTTATGTCAGCCCCTGGGCATGTCTTTACCTGCTTGATACAATTCTTGAACCTGTTCTTTATTAAAATATAGTCGATCTGATTTCTATTTACATCTCCTGGGCTCTTCCAGGTGTAGGTTCTCTTTTATGTTGTTGGTAAAAGGTGTTGGTTATCACTAGATCATGTTCCTTACAGAACTGAACAAGTCGATCACCCTGTTCATTACGATGGCCTAGTCCATATTGTCCAACAATCTTTCC
>CP137683.1:29251655-29343756 GCA_037976565.1 Mesocentrotus franciscanus | reverse complement strand
CTTACTGGCTCTATAGCTCCTAAGTCGATTCGACAACTAATAGTCGTTATTTTTCACTTAAAGACATTTTCAAGCCCCCCTTTTTTTAGGGAAGTTCTAAATTAGTATTGTCTTTCAAATGCCATTGGAATTTAACCTTTTCAACCTGCAAATGGGACATAGTACCTTTAAAACAGCTGAATGTTCTCATTAAAATGCACATAATCAGAAGGCGGTGACTCAATGGGATATGTAACATTCTACTTGGCTTTGAAGTTCCATGCTCGAGCCGCTCTTCCACTGCGGGGAATTTCGGAGGCCAGGCACCAGTTTCACATTTATTACAAAATATTAAATTACTACAAAATTTCAGTGTAAATTATAAACTTTGAATGGGGATTGTATTGGGAATAGTGCATCAAACAATTTTCAAATTTAGTAGTGCGCCCTTCCTTTAATTTGTGTGCTAGAGTTGGTAAACGAAAAATTAGATCCTGACAAAAACTCAATATTTTAGGAGAATGCGCTTATTTTCGCATGTTTTAATGTCCCGTCATTTAATCCATGATTTACAATCTTCGATAACTTTAAGTTTGCTAATGCGTGTTTTCACGTGTTTTTTGTATTTTGCAGTTGGGAAAAAGCGGACATTTGCTGGGATACCATTTTCTGATGTAGGAATTCTAAATCCTGATATTTCATGCGCTCTTTTATCTCACAACCTGGTCAACAGTTGCAGATTAGCGCATACCTTTCGGCGGCTTGGAGCATGGGTTCAAAGGAGAGCGGCTTGATTCCACTCCTTCTCTATCACCTCCTGGTTCAACCTGACTTTCAAACTCTCTGTAATCGTTCGGATCGGGGGACGGGGGCGCCGAAAGGCCCTTGCTCCCCCAGCAAACTTAAAAGAGAGAATAGGAAGGAAAACGAAAGGTAAAGAAAGAAGAGGAAGAAGAAAAAAGGGGGAAAAGAAGGAGGTCGGGGGCCAAAAGGGCCTTGCCTCCGAGGCTGCCCCCCCCCCAAGCAAACCAATAAAGAGAATAGGAAGGAAAGGAAAGGGAAAGAAGAGAGAAAGGTAATGAAAGAAGAGGAAGAAGAAAAAAAGGGGGAAAAGAAGGTCGGGGGAGGCTAAAGGGCCTTGCCTCCCAGGCTGCCCCCCCCCCAGGAAACAAAAATAGAGAGAAGGAAAGGGAAAGGAGATAAAACGAAGGAAAAAATAGGAAGAAAAAAAGAAAAGAAGGGGATATCAGTTTCGATTTTCGATTTTCGAGTTGTGGATCGGGGAGGGTGGGCCGAAAGGTCCTTGTTTCCCGCCCTGCAATAACCCAACCCCTATAGGGAGCGCGCTCTGTAAGTGATTCGCACGTTTCGCGTGCTCACTACCATCCCCCCTAAAATAAAATCGTAGAAGAAGGAACCCCTCGACACCATAGATGTAAATATACATTTTCTTTCGGAAATTACAAAATGTAGCCCTTATAATACTCTGTATGGACTTAAAAATCGCAGAATGTTCTTCCGGTGGGAGTGAAAGCCTGGTGAAAGCCCTCCTTCCCACGTTCTGAACCAGATGTGGGTGTTTTGTTTCGATATGTCAGGCGTGGAATATGCTTTTGCGACCCTCGATCTCGCGCCCCACCCCCTCCCCTAACGATACGCCACTGGTCACTAAGTTATGTACCAATATTTGGCTCGCACCATTTCAAATTTGCCCTCCCCCCCTAAGAAATCCTGGTTCCGCGTCTGGATCCTAAAATCATGTTTTTTAAATCAATGACCAGACCACTTTTCTAATCACGGTTACAATAAATTACGTGTACACGTACAACTTTACCTCTAAACATTTATTTCCGAAAACTGCGCAATCTGTGACTGTCGACTCGGCAGAGATTTCATTTATAGTGGGGAAAAGACAGAATTGATACGCGCCCTAGCGTGAATTGTGTGTGTGATTGACTCGTCATAGTATGTCTTCAGAAGTTCAGAATAATTTCCCCATAATTCTTATCGCGAAATAGCCAAATTTGTTATTATAATTATGTCACATTCTTCTAAAGACCCAAGGGGCGATGGTTGTAAAATAATGATAGCTCACACGTAATTATGTTGTTAGGCACACTCGTAGTGATCGATAGGATTAGGAGGGTGAATATATTATTGCCCAGTTCGTCTTGAGTGCATGTTAATTTGTTCATATTATCACATGTTTATCATTGCTCATATTATCACATGTTTGTTATTGTTCATATTATCACATGTTTATCTTTGTTCATATTATTATATGTTTATCATTGTTCACAGTTATCACACGTTTATCATTGTTATATACTATTGTCATGATACTGTATGTTGTATATATGTTTGTACTCTTATACCCTGAGAGGGGGTCGATATATATATATAGAGTCAATACAATCTTACAATCTTACAATATGATTCTAGAACAGTATAGGCCTTCAACTTATAATGAAATATTACAGAGAATACGGCAATTGAACAGAAAGAAGAACTGCAAATTATATAGAATGAGATTGAGATCGAGGTGGAAAAGAAAATGAAGAAAAAGAACATGAGGCAAAAGTACAGCGTATGTGAGATTCGGTATGCTAAAAATATTCATCGAAACTAAAAACTGGGAGGGATTGGAGATCAAATTGGTATTCCTTCATCAATTTCTTAGCTATCTTTTTATTTTTCTAATTAATACCAGTCCACAGATTGCTCTAATATTTCACACATGAGATAAACATACCATCATCTTACTCTGTGGAAAATTTTCAGCCAGATTGGTAAAGTTTGCAAATGTGATTTAAAGGGGTGTACTATTGGCAAAGCCGACCATAGTCCACTGCCTGGACTGTTCCCATGGCGCACGCCCAATCAGCTGAGAAAAGAACACACCCTCAACGCTAATACGGAGACCTCACAGGGTTGATCGCAATGATTGATCGCAATTTCAACATTTCATAACTTTCTTATTTTTATCGGATTTTGCTCAACTTTCACTGACCTCTTGCTCTAATTTTTTTTTCTATTAAAACCAACTTAATATCAGGGTGGACTTCCCTGGTAGATATTACCTGCGCTAATAAGGGCCAGGGGGCATATTAACTTAATGAAGGCAAATGTTTACACTGTTCATTTTGTAGTCACTTGTATGACGTCACACTCAAACGTCATACGCCATGTTAGTCGGTGACGCAATCCTGCGTCGGTAAATATAACACCTCATGCGCGACGGGTATACGTCAGGTCCTATTTTAAAGGTAGTGTATCCCTTTTGCAGCCAACATCAAATTCTGTAGAACTTTGCAGGAATCATGAGTATGTTACGTATGTCCTATCTGTAAAATTTAAACGTTTGACGGTTAGCAGGGAGGAAATCGTTTTTTAATACTATCTAGACTTCACTGTCAGACACTGTTGAGTGGCTGACTGACTTTAATTTGTTAATAACATAGATAAAATTAGCTGTTAAAGGTTCATTATCATTTATACACATCAATGACCCGCTTCTTATAATGACCAAAATTAAACTTATCGAGTCTTTACTCAGCACAAAACGTACGACTATGCGGTAAAAGGGTCTAAAATTCAAACCACCTTCTAGGCGTATTTGTCGCAACGCGTTTTGAAAATTCCTAACGGTCGATATAATTCCACATAGAGGCAACTACCAGTTCTAATCTTTTAAGAGGATTTTGTAGTTGTTATTATCTCTTGTTTACCATAGAATTTACATAAATTTACGTTTTAAGCCAGCAAAAGGGACAGACTACCTTTAAGCACACAGCAGTAGTAATCAGATAGCTTGTATTTGTCAAGAGCATTCACACTAAGGTACTTCCGTAGTATAGCTGGGTATGCATGGATACGGCATGTGAATGTGATCATTCGGTAAATTACCCCTTATTGGCTGGTTGTTTCTATCAGGTGGTAGGACCTATAACTAGGTGCTCCTTGTATTTTTGTGTTCAGCCTATGAGAGCTGATTGTTTAAAATGTCAAAAATGATGCACAGGTCTTATCTTATTGGCTGTATACTCTAAAGCAGAATCGCTACACAATCATTGTATTTACAATTACATTTTATTTCATGATTTCACCATATGATATACATGCCTTCATACTTCATAATGATGATGATGATGATGATGATAATACTAATGATATTAATGATAATAATAATTACAATCATTATGATTATCATCATCATCATCATCATCACCATCATTATCATCGTCTACATATTGTAATTCATTAAATTGTATGTGTGAGCAAAAAAATGATGTTCAGGATGTATTTTTCGAGCTGGTTGAAATAATTAGTATATTTGCGGTTGAATGATTTCATTAAAAGCAAATATCTGAATTCCGAAGTAAAAAAAGTAAAAGTATAAATATAAACAAAAATGAACGAGGACGTAGTATAAGCATTTGCATAGATCATAGCGTATTGAGAGGGATAGTTATGACACAAGCGAGGTCATAGTTCATATTATGGAGCTCGAATAGTTCCCTCCTATGTACAATGGATGGGGAAATTATTTGGAGCTCCGTGAAATAACTGACCTATCAGGAACAAATTCCGTAACCTAACTATCTTTCATCTAGCATAGAGCATCAACAGAATCTCATATACACGAAAGAACAGAATTATATTATTTCATATAAAAATGAGAACATTGAAGGGATCTCCAATGAATTAGTATGTGTACAACTAGAATGTAAACGAGATTTCACACAGTGTTAAGCTTCTGCGAAAAATACATGTAAACTTTCGTCTCAGAAAGTCAGCAGTGTATACAATGTCTTCTTCAGTAATTCCATCAATATTCATAATAGTATTTTTCCCTTCAGGTCGACGTTTTTTGACGACAGTGTAGAAAACTAATACTTTCTTACTTTGGTCTAACAGTCACATTCAAACTTATATTTGGGACCTATTATCAAAGGCTTCAACATTATAAAGCAGATTTTAAAATGAAAAAAAGTTATGGACATCTCGAGAAAAAAATCCAACTCAATGGCCAATGAATTAAGACCCATCCCCCTCAATAAATGGTTCATAAGGATCATAAGAATGACCACTCGGTTGCGAACAGAAACTCGAATCAGTTTTCGATTCTTAAAACAAACAAATTATTTAGGGCAAATGCGCAATTTAGTGATAATTTCCCTTCTGATATTGACATAATTGACATTTGATAATTGTCTTTCGTTCCAGCTTTCTAATGAACTCGCCACTCATCCATCCGTCAGTGCTTGCATAGTATTCACTCGTTGAATAATAATAATTAATAACAATTAGGTCTTCAAGGTAGCCACATTACTATTAATATTGCTCTTTCTCAGGGCCCAGCATTTTATATTAATCCGGCAGGGTACATTTTACATCTGGGTGGAGAGGGACATAATTGTGTGCAGGGGCAAAAACCTTGTCCAAGAATGTATAATCATGGACCTCTCATAAGAGATTTCAGAGCCTTCACCGATTATATACCGCAGTGCTCTCATAAAGGACTCGTTTATGATTTGTTCTTGATTCGCATACTGAAGTGCTTTCAAGTTAAGCCTTGTTCAGACGGAGGCAATTTACCCCGGGGTAAAGTTCGTGTTAAGAGCTAGTTGGGGGTAAATATGGTGAGGTAGGTGTAAAAGTCGGAGTAGTAACCGTCTGAACGATGGTCGTGTTAGCTACGCCTACCTTTACCCCGACATATTTACTCCTGGATTTATCCAGGAGTAACTCGCTAACACGACTAGAGGGTAGCGTAAGTTGACTGTGTGGATGCTCTCGCTTACACCCGGGAGTATCTGTGACCTTTCACGAGGGTTGTTTGTTACAATCGAAAATGAAAATTAGATTTCGTACGGTTTAGATGCGGAAGGTGGGTTGAGGTCGACTAGTGCGGGCGCCACCACTTCCGTAAGTTACGCTGGTCGGTGGAAGGTCGTGTTAACTTAATCGTGGCAAGTTGGTCCAAGTAAGAGCGTGTGGACAACTAATGGTGTAAGTAAAATATACATGAGGTATTTACTGCTGCAGGGATTAACTTACGCCGACTAGCAAAACCCCGTCTGAACAAGACGAATGGTCATTTACGGCAGCTATGCTATGCCCCTCGTTCATATCCAGACGATTTCGTCATTCGCTTTGTCATCAACGGCTGCATCTGCGACGTCATCTTTCTTTTCCGGCTGAGAAGGCGCATCGTCGTCAACGGTTTCAGTGATGGTTTCATCGAGGGTTTCATCGACACTGTCGTTGAAGGCGTCATTGAAGGCAGTATTGGAAGATTCATTGACTGTTTGATCTCCAACCTGTTCCGATGTCGCCTGATTCGATGTAGAGTCTGATCTATTCGATTCGTCAACCGTGGTCGAAGAACTGATGTCGATGTTTTCACCATCATCGTAGACGCTGAAGGACTTGAGGTCGCCGATGCTAATAGTTCTTAGCTTACGGGTGACATCGAGCTTACCTTTGGTATTATCGTCACTATCACTGTCAATATCAACGCCAAAAAAAATATCTCCATCATCCTCATCATCGTCGTCACCTTCCACATCATCCACTGTTTCCATGTATATCTTAGGAACTGAATCTCTTTTGGAATTTCCATTACGGCTGTTGTTTGATTCGGTATTTGAACCGACATCGAAGTTGAAACGGTTGTTGGTTTGTGTTTTGTCATTGTCCCATTCGGCAGGAGATGGAAGACTCGAACCTGAGATGGACCTCGATTGTAATGCAGAGGTCCGTGAGGCACAGCTTGATGGTTCTGATGAATCAGTAATAACACTTTCACCATCGGTGCTATCATCTGTGGATAATAAGAGAATATAAATGGGATACTTTACTTAGAAATATATTAATACAACGGAATGTTTTTTTTTTCTGAACTCGGTATATTTTTCCTGAAAAAAGAAACACAACTTGAAATTATACAAGTGTATCCGTCCTATAATGTAAATATTAGAGCATCACTCTAAAAACTTGACTAACCATTTAGAAGAGAAGAGAGTGACAGCAATTTCTGAATGGCAGATTTACACTTTTAAAAAGATGGGTCAAAACTATAATTCAGTATGTTCATTATCATCGTTAATATTCATTAAAGTCAGCATTTTCCTTTTTACGAGGGGTCACTGACACTTCTTCTTGCCTCGAGTCTCCCTCTCATTTTGACCAACTTTACTGCTTTCTTCATTTAGCATATCTTCTCGTGTTAAAAAGAGTTAATCTACCATTTTGAAAATGTTGTCGCTCCTCAGCCACTTTTAAATGTTGACTTAAACTTTGGGTTTTATAAGTGAAAGTAATATAGACCAAAGGCGTATTTTAGCTCAGATCTAGACCTTTTTCTGGATCTATTCATCATGAGATTTTACTTGAATTCCGGTTTGAACGCTTCAAAATCAGAACGTTCCAGACCAGACCAGACCCAGACCCTCATTCCAGTGGCGGATCCAGGGGCCCATGTGCAGGGCTGCATACAACTCATATTTTGTCATTCAAACATCTAAATATGTTTCATAGATTTTTAAATATTTTGTAAAATAATTTTCTCAGACCTGCTAAGCTCCACCCTAAAAAAATGCTCCAGATCTCATCCATCTTGTGACATCATCTGTCAATCATTAGTGAGCTAACAGGAGACAGTCGTATGTAACTTCCCCCAGCTCAGCACATGCTCACAAAAGAATTGCATTCTTTCATACAATACCTCCATATTACCTTTCTTTTCCTGGTGATGCTACAGCACGTCTGACATAGCAACTCCTATGTTGGTATTGTATGGTCTATTGTAAACAGGTGGCCAGCTCTGGTGAAGCTACATACCACTGTCTCTTGGTAACTCACCAATTATTGACAGATGGTGTCACAAGATAAATGAGATCTGGAGCATTTTTTTAGGGTGGAGCTTAGCAGGTCTGAGAATTTTTTTTTTTTAATATTTAAAAATCTATGAAATATATTTAGATGTTTGAATAACAAGATATGAGCTGTATGCAGCCCTGCACATTAACAGGCAACAGGAATCAACTTATATTTGGATGTCACCCGACCTTTAAAGTCATCAATGGATCTGAACCGTGGTTCCTGATGTTCTAAAGGCTCAATGTGGAGGTTAATAGGGAGAGCGTAAACGGTTCAAATGGAAGAAATCGATATTACATCTTTAATGTGGGTGCCTGAGAATAAGAACAAATTTTACCATTAATGTTCGAATTTTTGGCGTCACTGTCAGACTGTAGTCGTATGGTCCATTAGCAAGTTATCGTCTGAGGGCAGAGAATATGAAGATCGCTTGGGATATATATCCGCCCCCTTTTTTTTATAGCTTTCCTACATTTTAAGAGGCTAAAGACAGGAGCCATCCCGCTGCAGTATGGGCAATGCATTAACTTATTCGAGTTCGTGAATAAGCCACTTCAGAGATAGCACTTGTACAAATGAACTAAATAAATGAATCAAATATCCATATATCTTTCACACATGTAGAGGTCCCACTTAGTGCATATTAGAATAATCACTGCCAAAGTGATGGAAATACTTCATGAATACCTTTTGTGTACCCTTTAATTAAGAATAATTTCACCTGTGTATCATAGAATGTACCACCGATGCATAAATGAATGATGATTACATAACTTTCATGAACACGTATCCATCAGTCGTCTCGATGGGTTTTACATTTTTGTACAAATGACCTTTATCTTTATCTAATATCTCCAAAGTGGCTTATTAGGTAGATTTCCATGGACCAACACGAAGTAGTTTACATGTACAGTCGAGGGTAATCCTGAATTACGGTAAAGGTAACAAACAGACCCAGGAGCCACTTTAGAATACCCCACCCCAAAAATTGACCAGACGTTCGTGGTACCCAACGCTTCACCAATGAAGCTAAATCTGAAGACTTAAGTTTCTTAAGTAACACTAAACCTAATCCTAACCCTAACCGTAACTCTAACCCTAGGCCTTCGAAGTTTATGTACATTCACCCTATTGGTGGGGTATTCTAAATTTAAGCCCAGACCCAACTGACCAATATGGAATGTGATGTCAAGTTTTTCGCGTTCCGAATCGCTTTCTGTCTCAGCACCGACTCCACTCTGTCGACTTCCAGCCAAGATAACGGCTACATGACGAGATTGATGAATATCGTCTGAGATCTGTTCTAAGTGCTTGAGAGCTCCTCGATACTTGGCCTTGCTTTCGGTGAGGGCGCTCTGTAAGGCTTCTGTTCGTATCTTCAGGTCGTTCAGCTCGTAGAAAAAGGACTTCTTAAGATCGTAGTATTCGCTGTTGGTGAGAAATGAAATAGTCAGAGCAGTGATCTTTCAGCTGGGAAATCTTTATATATGCCACAAATCCAACGCATCTTAATTCTTAATGCAAAACAGACCATAGACAGAAGCGGGTTATCCCGGATACGGTGAATACTCGCGCCCCTTCCCCCATCCCTGGTTTGAAAGTAGCAGCTGTAGGAAAGGAATCATAAAATGTTTGTTTGTTTTGTGCATTTGTTGCATTTGTGCATTGGATGTATGTTATGCATCAAGCAGGGGTGTACGCCTCTACCCTCCCCTTCCCGTCTCCAAGGATCCCCACATGTTAATCTGTTTTGGATACGCCACGGGACAGTGACTACTCACGCTGATTTGCTGATGGATCTCTTGAACTTCTTTGCAAGCTTGTCGACTAGTTGTTGAGTCGTGATGTAATGTTTGGATCGCTTCTCGTGTTCACTTTGGCTCTCTCGCTTCTCTTGCTCAGCGGCATTGAGCTTAAAAATAGGGAATAACAAAGAATGTGTTTCACTTCAATACCATGACAATAACATTACATCAAGTCTAAAATAATAATAATTGGTGAAGGTTCTTGACACTCAAACGAAAGGATCTGGGTACGATCCTCGCTCGTATTTTACATCCTTGGACAAGGTGCTTTACCCACATTTGCCCCTCTCGACCCAGGTGAATTAAATGGGCACCTGGTAATGCTATGGTAATAGTAAACAGGTATGAGGCTATACCTTGGGTATTCCATATTGCCATTAAATACTTAAAATATAACCCCCATTGATTCATTAGCAAATACCACACTATGCCGAATGCGGTACGAGTCTGTACCGACCTAGAATACGAGTCATCTCGTCATAGCTCGCAGAAAAATTGGGAAGCAGTTGGGAAACATACAGTTTTTAATATCAATATCAAGTAGGTCTATTGATTGACCCCGAAGAACCCATCATTGTAAGACTGGACATTAAACCTGAAGTACAACTGTAGAGAAGGATGGCTCATTTCAGACCGCAACCGTCAAGTAAGACATGACTAGTCATTTACTGATCCAGCATGCTAATTGTGCACGAGGCGTTATTTCGATTGGGCCATTATATGCACCTATCGAGTATGTGAAGGCTTTAAGCGCATACTTCAACACATTGTTCGCTCTGTTTATTTTGCAACATTTTAATGGACACGTTATCACTTTCACAAGGCGCGTCAAAGACTGCGTACACCACTGACGCTATCATACGTCAGGCTATAACGCCTCGTGTGCAATGGACATAAACTTGGAGACAGTCTGCAAGCATTAGGAACTTTTAGATTGTATACGACGAGAACGTGGACTGCCACGGTGACATCCTTTTAAGGTAATATGACGTCCTTTTAAGGCACTGCCGGGCACGGGCCAGTGCCTTGAAAGAATGGCACGCGTTGCAGTCCACTACATCGACGTGCAAATCTAAAAGTCCCTATTGTTTACTATGTTAACTTACCTTTTCAGTGGAAAGATTAAGCATCTCTTGAAGAGCCGAATCAAACTTTCTTCTTCCTGAATCCTGCTCCTGTTGTTTCTTGGACGTAAGAGCCGCTCCTTCAGCGATTGCTATGGTTTCTCTGGCTGCAGAATACATCCCTGAGGCTCGCTGATAGCGTAGGGCCGCCTCCTGGGCCAGCTCCTGAGCCTATGTAAGTTACGGAAAGATGGAGTAAGACCAAAGCTTAGTAAACTGGATGGGAGTGGAAAAGTGGCGAGTACGTAAGACATATAATGGAGGAAGAAATTAACAAATAAATGGAAAAAAATAGAAGAAAAAATAATGAGAGTATACTGGCGAAATAATATAAAGACGAATGACACCAAGAAATGAATTTTTCTTTCCCCATCTTTCCTCTCTCTCTCTCATCCCTTCACATTATCAGTCTCCTTTATGTCTATCGATTGGCCTTTTCTCCCCCACCCCCCTCCCTCTCTATCTCTTTTTTTGTTCTTCCTCCCCCTCTCTCAGAGTCTCTCTTTCTCATGCTCTCACTCTCATTCTCTTCATTCATGCTATTTCTTTCCCTTTCTATCAGTAGATTTTTTTTTCTCTCTATCTCGCTCGCCCCTTCAAAGGATCAGCGTGCACATGGGGCATAATGAATATTTGTTTCACTGGAACTTTCTACTCACTCTTCTAGCTTCTTCCTTGGCTGCATAGTAACCCTGGGCCTTGTTGGCTGACTTACGACATTTCTTGATCTTCTCATTCAGGCTTTGGGTTGATTCTGTTAATGTTTGACGAAATGCTTGCCGAGATTCCTACCACAGAGAAACAACATTAGTTGAGTTTATTTAATGTTTGATTATGATTGTTTGACCTAATTACTTAGAAAGCATGTATATGCTTTTATGTTAATAACCAGGGGGCCGACGGCTTTAAGTCCTCTCCGAGGGATTTGGTAATGAGGATTAATGCCTTACCAAAGGGCACGAGCGAATTGACTTGGTTTCGAACCCGGGACCTCCAGGTTACTAGACCACTGCTTTATACCACTGAGCCAGCGCGTCTCTTTAATGTCAAACCTCTTAACCATATAAAAGCAGTGCATTCAACTTCTGTGCCCGACTATGATCATAAATGAAATGGATACGAATTTGAATTCAGATTATTATTTCATGATTTTAATTAGAAATTTCTTTCTTAATCAAATACATTGAGAAATAAATTCAGCTCATACAAACTTGACTGAATTGTTTACAACTTTTCTAAGATTTAAATGAAACATACAACCCCTTAAAAAGATAAAGAGCGTACCAAGACGATTAGTATACAAAAGATCATACAAAAACATCCGCATGATGTTTAAAGAGTGAGGATCTAAACCTGTTAATCCAATGCATACCATAATATACTTACATCTAATTGTTTTTCTAGCCGATTGATTTCCGCAGAGGCTGTATTTAATAGTTCAAGCTCATCCTGTATAGACGGAAGTTTAAAAAAAGGAGGTCATCTTTATTGAAAGGTACATTGTATTACTTAAAACACATGACATCGCATGCATAGAAGGCGTTGTTTAATTAACATGAATGTACAATACTTTGAGAGAGAGAGTATATTATCATCAAATCTGCCAGTTCAGGTAGCGTTTTCGAACCAGACTCAGAAAATAGAAGATGTTTTCATAAGAGTCACAACGCAATTAAATCTTCATGCAATGGTTTAGTGTTAAGAGGGAACGCCCCCTTCGATTAAGAAAGGGGGAATGATGACTGAAATGAGAGGGAACAAAGCGACCAAATAGGGTACGGTACGTGTGGGAGGGAGGATCTTTATTCTTACACGCTTTCATTCCTCTTCCCCACTTCTTTCCATCTCTATTTCTATTTCATTCATTTTCTTTTCTTTTTTTCATATGAATGGGCCACATAGCTCCCACCCCCTCCATTTCTACGCCAGTGATCCAAAATATTCTGCTTCTGAACAATCACAGTGTACATTATGAAATGAATAGTCGTGCCAAGATAACGATCAACATGTACTCTGATCTGTTTAGGTAATAAATGTAAGGAAGAGAGCATTTATCAATATTATTGCCCTAATCATTCATATTTGATCATAGATAGTACAGGCCTAAATTAGGTGGCAGCGTGAAAGTCCATATTTGTTAAGCAATTGATCTTTTAAATCTCGTCCTTTCCCTGATTGTCATGACACTCGGCAAACATAATTATACAAATGTACTCATTTTGGCAACGTAAAGAAAAGATGAGATCGCTTCAAGTATAAATCGCGCATCATGCTTCATTTAGACTTGTAAATTGCCATTTGAAGATGGAAATTTATATAATATTCTATTGTGCTCGGTCATGATATAATACTTGAGGTTTAAAAAATGCTTTTTAAATTGGATGCAGCTTGAAGCAGAATGTATGAAGAACATTGTACTCAAGTTACGCAAACACACAGTGTATGTAGCCACCAGCTTTGAAACTGAGTATCTGCAAAAAATAAACCAGTGAATTTTACTTCTCTTTTGATAAGGTAACATTTATTTTGACATCTCACAATAGGCTACTGCCATGGTGTACATACAGGCGAGGTTCTAGAAAAATAGTTGGGACGGGGGGCTTCATATTGTCGCATTTATTTTCTATATGTGCCTCGCTTAAATTCGTATATGGTCAATTTTGAGGTTGTTGAATATTTATGGGGGTAGAGGATTGAGCCCCAAACCCCCTCTAAAACCGTTGCTGTATACTTGGTTTAAATATCAGAGCACGAACTGAGCCGGAAATCCCATCAACTTTACGTTGATTTTGAAACATGTCCTCGTAAAGGTGTAAATCAGCTTTTACGTATCAAACCTAACTTTTATTTCAATACCCTCATGTTTAATACATCATAATCATCCAAGGGAAGGGGCGGGTGCGGGTTTCTGTAAGGGAGGGGGCACACAATTCTTCGGTTATATTTTATTAAAGAATCTCAGACAAGCAAAAAAGGGTATCAATATTTTTAGGTGACTTTGGGATAAATAATTGGAAAAGGTACATTTTTCTTGAGGGTTGTACTTCCGGCTGTCCCCCCGGTCAAAAGGGGACACTTGTTTATTATGAACTCTTTGGGTATGCCACTGATTTTTATTCAGGTTGTACACCCACCCCCTCCCCAACCCCCACTCCACCTACACACACACACACAACACACACGCACACACTTCCGCACGCGCACGCACACACTCCCTGCTCAAAGTTTGCTTGCATCACTAGTGCTAGAATGAAATATGGGATGAGTGTTGAAACCATGGCAAACTTTCGTGCCATGTATGAGAAAAAACATAACAGTTCTCATAAATAACACTGCTACGGTTTTTACATCTACAACGTTTATTTTACCAGGAACTTATAATATACAAGCATTGCTTTTTAATAGGTTCCTCACATTTTACTTAATCTATCATACGAATTGAGAATCATTGCGACGTGCTCATATATACTACATGTATTGTATAATTTTTATTTTATATGTATGTCTATATTTTTTGTAAAATGTGGAACAAATAAAACTTGAAACTTGAAAGGTGTACTGACATGATTGATATTGTACACCTCTGTAAGGTTTATTAAGATGTTCAGCCTCTAAAACCCCTTAATTGCCCCTTTCGTGTACACCAACATATACAAACATTATCTTCTTCAGTTTGAAGCATCTCCTTAGCAAATATTGAATCAACCTTCGTTGTCTATGCAAATCTGACCTTCGTTCCTTTGGTCCCACATATCTAATATTATGTTGACGCAGCAAGAAACTGATAAACTATTGCTACTAGAAGATGTGTTCAGATTTCAAAGGTCATTACTTAATGACACCCATGATAACCTTTTTGCTCTTATTTCGGTCATATGAACCTCTAGATTTCAAACAAACGAATGTCATGTTTGGGTAATAAAAATGTAACGTTATGTAAGTGACATTGCTAAGATAGCTACGTGACCATTTCAATACAGATTTTTGTGTAAGACATCTATATATGGTATGTTTCATGTCATTACATTTATTCAGCAATTAAGCAAATCTGCACTTATGGCAATTAAGTCTTTTCTTACAAGTCCTTGTTAATTGTTACCGATAAATTATATCTACCATTCAATATTAGGGCATTTATATTCGATCTATTTTGTTTGAATATATATAATCTCAATGCCTATAGTTATACATGTAGATGAAAAATGTTACATACAATTTATAACGTATTTCATTATGTTCATGATAGAGGTCCTTTGTCTTAGCTCTTTTCTTATCTTTGGTTGCCGTTGCCCCCCTCCCTCCCCTCTTAAAGTAGATGCTCATTTTTATTTTATATTATGGCAACATCGATAAAATGACTAGACTATAGTGTATACAAAACAGTATATGTTCAGTGTCACGTACTAGAATGAAATTTAAGATTACAATGTCAATGAAATAGCGGGTCAATGAATCGTGTAGGAAATATTGTTCTTACCACGTCCTGCTTTTATAGTTCATTGGTTAACCAAGTTATCCGTGAAGTCATGTAAAATATAACGAGAATCAAGTGCACTATATGATAGTCCACTTACTTTAAGTATCCACATATCACCATGAATTCGACAGTTTATTTTGATATGAATTATTCTTTTTATTTTTATTCTGTTTTAATTAAATGCACATCATACGTTACCATTAACCCTTTCACGCGAAATGTATGGCATTAAAATATGAAACAGACATTACTGGGGTCATCCTATTGAACATAAGTTTGAATGCAAGTCCTAATTTTAAAAAAGCAAATTATAATCATAAAAGGAATGATATGGATTTAGGAACAAAGAAGAAGCTTGGAAGATAGAGACAAAAAAGCATATAAAAGTATAAAAGATATTGCAGAAAATGTTGACACTTATATATGAAAAGTTTAAGACCCACCCCCCCCCCCGTAATTTTCGAAGATATAAGATATAAATGAATGGTTAACCATAAAAAAAAGAGAGGGGGAGGGTGTATCTACATTATAAATGACATCACCAAGAAGCTTGACTCTTTAAAGGTGCATGTACCTAATGATATTGCCCATTATTATTCGAAAAAAAAAATAATGAGATGAATTAGATAAATAACTTACCTTAATCCTCGGATCTAGGACTGCTCCATTGTTTGAATCCATACTGCTCTCAGACATCTTCCTTCCTTTTGACTCTTTACATCAACAATGCAATCATCAACGATTCCGGTTAGAGTCTACTCCGCAAGAAAACCTCCCCAAACTTCCTTTCATTCAAGAACATATGCTTTACTATTCTTGTAGAAAGGTAGTGAATTCTGTTTGCAGGGGGAGTTGAGCTGGGAGACCCCCGTGGGGACCAGTGACGTCTCTAATGCGCTCCCAATGTCAACTGGTCTTCGAAGAAGACAGAGTGATTTTCCAGATGCACTGGAGTCGATTTCGGGGCAAGTTCGCCGGTAGGTGATTGTCATAGGCTTGTACCAGAATTATGAACTTTGTTTTGTGCGCCGAAAATGAGAACAAAGGATTCTACACAGCGAGGATGCAGCACTCTAATCTACGTCATGTTTGATTAAGATATTAATTTGGGATGTTGGTACAGCAGATTGGCACGAAGAAAAAAAAATCCTTTTTCAAAAATTCAGATCCATCGAAGTATACTAACTACGATGGCTAATTTCGCAGCTGCAAAAAAAAACCGAGCAAATTATCTTAATATTTGCCTGTCTGTAAGGAAGTGCTAAATATGGAGAGAAACGCTTTATGGATGCCTCCAGACAGTTGTACAGAAGTGACAGTTGTAACAGTTGTATGTTTCACACCGATTTCTGGCACTAGAATCCCTAATCCGTTGATCATAGACAATCTTTTGTTTCTGCCTATTCGTACACGCCCCCTTTGGTTTCCATGCCTCGTATGGACTTCGGACTTGTATCGTTTACCGTTCATACATAACATAAAAACAACAAGAGGTGCATTATATTGAATGAGCTACAAGTTATAAAGAAATGGGTAATTAATATTCTCAAAGTAAAATCATAAAATCGTAAACTCTTTGCTAGGAAAGAGTTATCATTATTGGTGAGCAGACTCTGTCAGAGATAAATTGGTATCAGGATTTTCACAACACCTTATACAATCATGCTATGTTTAGAATTCAAATTGCGCCATTATGTTGTTTGATTTCATTGTTGCGTGGGTTTATTGTATTATGTTACATGAATCGTTATTGTTTTTATTTGCCTGGTACATTTCATTTTTCCGGGTGAGCGTCGAGTATATTTTCTATTTGTTATCAACAATAGATGGGGGTCAAATAGGCTATTTGTACAGGTCGATTCTAGAGGAGGTAGAGGGGGCTTGGTGCTCAACTCCCTCCCTCAATTTATCTTGATTATAAATTAATTTAAGTAAGTTACATGTAGAAAATGTATGAAAGCACCCCCAAAAAAAAAAACAAAACAAAACAAAACAAAACAAAAAACAAAAAACAAAAAACAAAAAAACAAAAAATTTGTAGGCCTATATATTCTTCTAGATCCTACCCCACCCCACCTAATATATCTAAAGAACTGTGTAATATTGAAGTCAACATGTTAGTTATATAGTAGGAGTTTAATATGAAGAAATTGTAATGGAACTATGATAATTTCACCTTTGATTTCTTCATACCTCATTAATTTATTTATAATCTAATTATTCAAATTTTAAACTTTTTAAAATTTTCAAAAAAAAATTAGATAATTTGTTTTGGTTTTTCACTCTATTTTGTATTGCATGTAATTAATTCACTCTACTATATTTGGGGGAGGAGGGAGGAAAAGGAGGGGGTTCACTAAATAAATAATGTATCAAAAAAATATCATCTTAGCACGTAATTAGGAGCAAAAAAGTTTAAAGGTTTGCTGCAGTGATCATCAGCACTTTTCCTCTTGTACAGCAACAAATAATTTCAAACAATCCCCCCCCCCCTCCCCCCCCAAAAAAAAATATGTAATAATAATACAAATAATTATATAATAATAATGAATAAATTAATCGATAAATAAACAAACAAACAAACACTGAATCCAGATGTTATCTGTTAAAATTTCACAGATGACTTAATATTTACTAGCAACAAACAACAATACAATCAACAGCCATGTCTGGCTGGCCCTTGTATATTCTATTCACATATTAAATACACTCAAAACATTGCGGATAAAACCATTCCCTTTAGTTTCTTATGAGAGTCACAAGGTTTCACAGAGCCATCATCCCTTTGGCTGATGTATTCTCATATCACGATCGCAAAGACTTTCGACAAATCACCCCAAGGCAATTTGAATGGCTTTGTCCATCATCTATCGTAAAATGCGAACATTACAATGATGTAGTACATAATCATAACAGGATTTATATGGGATATACAATGGGGTGCTGAAATATAGCCCTCAAGTAGAATTCTCGATAATCTTTGCTATCATGTTCAAAAAGCAAGATCCATATCTCTCCTGATTAAAAATACTATAACAGTGTGGAATAGCATATGCTTACGACAGATTCCTGATGTAATATAAATACATTTCTTTTTTTATACATAATCTTCTTATCTCTCCTCTTTCTTTTAACCCGTTGACAACTGAATTCTCTAGTTCCCATAGGCTTAATACAGGGACCACCCGGTTCCCGTAGGCAATGGGTTAAATAGTTGTAAAGTGCAAGGTAGTTTTTTTTTTTACACAAAATGCCCTTAACTTATCTTTTTAATCTTATGCTTGAATATCCAAATGCCATTGCAGCAGCATTCATTTCATAATCCAAATAGACAGTGGAACATATACTGGTAGATCATAATTATACAGAGATCCATGTATCTCACAATGTAGCATATATGGCACAGGAAAATGGATTTCCAAAAGAGGGCATAACATATAGACATAAAACATACAGATTGTTGATAGAAAAGTTGTAGTCCCCATTGCGGCTCAATCAAGGGATTCAATTTAATTAAACTAATCACATTCAAATATCCTTTTTAAGAACATTGTCTTGTACCATATAACAAACCATATAACAAAATGACATCACCGCAGTGGAAATGACTTTGTTCTTGCTCAAATTTTGACAAAATTTTCGGCACACTTACTCTCCAGAATGTAAGGAATAAGACGAGATCAAGCATAAGGGGAATACAAAAGAAAATTCTAGTCAAATTCAAGTGATATGTTAGGTGTACAGACATATGATAGGGCTCTCCTTCATACACTTTTCTCTGATATATATTGTACAAACTGGGCATAGTGCAACATTCACAGCATACAATAAAAATTACTTCTCAAAGCAATGATATCTTCTCAGGCTCACAGTGCTGTATGGTATCATCTGCTCCATAACACTGAACACTGATTGTAGTTATGATAAGGTAAAACATAAAATGCCTTCAATAAAGTTCAGCAAACACAAATACTCAAAAGAAAACATCAAATTTCGAGTGAATTACAACAAGAAAAAAGTACCACAAAAAAAGGATAACAACCACAATACTACATCAGTGTACAGGCAAGCAGTTCTCTATCTTATTGACCTATTGATCCTGCTGGCCAATTCTGATAAGGATGTGACCCCTAACATAAAAATATTGGTCAGTGTCACTACCACCACCCCCTTCCCAAATTAATCTCATAAAATCAATAATATTCTCCGTTATATTGCTCTTCATACAACAACAGTGCATCTAAGCACTTTACAGATCTATTACAGATATCTACTTGAATGTAGTACATACAATCAAATGTCTTTTCCCCCACTTATAAACCCATTCTTACTCCCTTAAGACCTTAAATGACCGCCATGAGGACCACAACCCTAAGAACAACAACTAATGCTTGACGCTGTGCTGCTTTGTAATAGGACAACAACTAATGCTTGACGCTGTGCTGCTTTGAAATAGGACAACAACTAATGCTTGACGCTGTGCTGCTTTGAAATAGGACAACAACAAATGCTTGACGCTGTGCTGCTTTGAAATAGGACAACAACTAATGCTTGACGCTGTGCTGCTTTGAAATAGGACAACAACTAATGCTTGACGCTGTGCTGCTTTAAAATAGGACATCAACTAATGCTTGACGCTGTGCTGCTTTGAAATAGGACAACAACAAATGCTTGACGCTGTGCTGCTTTGAAATAGGACATCAACTAATGCTTGACGCTGTGCTGCTTTGAAATAGGACAACAACTAATGCTTGACGCTGTGCAGCTTTGAAATAGGACAACAACTAATGCTTGACGCTGTACTGCTTTGAAATAGGACAACAACTAATTCTTGACGCTGTGCTGCTTTGAAATAGGACAACAACAAATGCTTGACGCTGTGCTGCTTTGAAATAGGACAACAACTAATGCTTGACGCTGTGCTGCTTTGAAATAGGACAACAACTAATGCTTGACGCTGTGCTGCTTTGAAATAGGACAACAACTAATGCTTGACGCTTTGCTGCTTTGAAATAGGACAACAACTAATGCTTGATGCTGTGCTGCTTTGAAATAGGACAACAACTAATGCTTGACGCTGTGCTGCTTTGAAATAGGACATCAACTAATGCTTGACGCTGTGCTGCTTTGAAATAGGACATCAACTAATGCTTGACGCTGTGCTGCTTTGAAATAGGCCATCAACTAATGCTTGACGCTGTGCTGCTTTGAAATAGGACAACAACAAATGCTTGAC
Organism: Mesocentrotus franciscanus; assembly: GCA_037976565.1. Taxonomy (NCBI): domain Eukaryota; kingdom Metazoa; phylum Echinodermata; class Echinoidea; order Camarodonta; family Strongylocentrotidae; genus Mesocentrotus; species Mesocentrotus franciscanus. Next base: position 29,323,251 of record CP137683.1, on the reverse strand, counting down.
GCTGTGCTGCTTTGAAATAGGACATCAACTAATGCTTGACGCTGTGCTGCTTTGAAATAGGACATCAACTAATGCTTGACGCTGTGCAGCTTTGAAATAGGACAACAACAAATGCTTGACGCTGTGCTGCTTTGAAATAGGACATCAACTAATGCTTGATGCTGTGCTGCTTTGAAATAGGACATCAACTAATGCTTGATGCTGTGCTGCTTTGAAATAGGACATCACCATAAGATCATATTCACTAAACAACAACAAAGATACACACAACACTTTAATACATCTGTCTAATCTGTCCACTTTATAACGTCCATGTTCAACTGAACAGCAGGAATGTATGATGAGTTAACCGATCGTGAAAACTTTCAATTTGAGAGTCAGAAGAAATTCAAATATGTCGGTTTTAAACCTTCTGGCTCACATCATGAAGTTTGATGGGAAATGAATGATGGTGTTCATGTTCGGTCTACTGGATAAGTTTGGTAGGATCCACAAAATTTGAATCTTTAAATTCAGCATTCTTAAGGGATCTTCCTTCAACAAAAGTCACATAAATACATTAAAAACTAAAGCACAATAGGGTTTCCTGCATCATTACAGTTCAATAGTAAAATCCTCCTTTTCAAAATCTTGTGACATCTGTTTTACTCACAAATATTTATTAAAGGGTGTCTCAATAGTCTGGGCAGGAAAGTTCAAATATTGACACACCTTACAATAATTATAATACATATGTATAATCTTTTATACATAAACCATGCTGTCCCTTAATATCAACTTCAATGTTCTCACATTTCGAGTATTATTACTAACTGCATTCGTTTTCAATAGGATATTCTTAGTTCTTAATCTCATAAACTCTCTTACTGGTCTGCTTCTTGAGAATGACATTCATTGATTTATGAGTTGCACAATAAAAATACTGCCCTCTCTAGTTGACAACAGAGTTGAGATCAGCAAAGTATTGATGCATGAGTCCCTCTTCCGCTGACATCCTTAGGGCTGGATTACACATCATCAGACGCTGAGCAAAGGAAGCAAATCAAAAAAGAAGAGACAAAGTGAAATCCAATGTTGTGCATAGGATGGTATATCCTGGATGTATGGTTTCAAAAACTGAAAAAAGGCTTTTAAAGGTAAAGGCCAGTTTTGGAAACGCCCCTCTCTCAAAAAATGAAACGGAAGCTCTCATTACCAATCATGTGAAAGAATATGTTTTGACTAATACGTGATGATACAAATTTTGCCGGGAAACCGCCTACTAATTGATATATTTGGTAAATTATTACATCTATTGGGACCAAATAGATATCGCGCACGTGGTCACGTAGTCCCATATACATCTTTCTGTGTACAGTGCTTGTAACTTTACCAAGACTGGGCCAAATTTCTTTTCATTTTGATGATTCCAGAACCTTGCAGTACACACCAATACTTATATGCTAGATGATCAACCTTTTCTGATCGATTTCACAACGTTTCTTTCACAATGCAATCGACTGACCAGAACTGGTCTTTATCTTTAAGGCTGGGTAGTTTACCAACATTGATACCACTGCTGTAATATATTTTCGATTGTGCCATCTTTCTGTGAAGGCCTACATAAGAAGATTTATGGTCCTGTACCCAAGTGTCAGTTAATGATGCATTGTAGAACATGGCTGTCAACACATCGGGACATTGTGAGTAGCAGATGGCAGCATACGTAAATCTGAAGTAGTGCCAGTAGAATACACTGCCTTTAAGTTTTAATAAGACATAATGAAGCTTTCCTCTTGCACTCATCAGAGTGAAATGCTGGAAAGAACGAAAATGTTGACTCAGAAAACTGATTCATCTTCAGGGCTATGTGTGTGGGTGGGGGGTAAGGCATGGAGTGGAAGCTTAGAATATATTTATCATCTCAAAACCATTCAGGGTTTATTATCATTATTATAATTACTTTACAATTGCCTACTGGCAAAGATGGTCCTGTATTAAGTCTATGGGATTACGAGAATACTGCAGCCAATGGGTTCAGAGTGAAAGTCTCTGAGTTATAATAATAATATACCATCATCATCATCCTTTCGCCATCAAAAATGAAGAAACGTTAAAGCATTATGTATTAGTATTTAGTACATCATTTAACAGTCTGTGGTGGATAGGTGGGGTTGTATTTCAAGATTATCATGCAAAAAAAAAAATGCTCATATCTCACCTGCAAGAGATCTCTTCCTGTAGCTGATAGACTTGGTACAACAGAGGCCAGGGGTGTGGTCACAGGATAAATAGGGTATGGCTACAAGAGAGACAAGATTATAAATGGATTATATTCAATAACGAATAAGCCTTAAAAGATAGCAAAAACATTCTTCCTATCAATCGATGCAATGCATTCATTCAACGAAATACAATCAACAAATAAAATATAACACAGACAGATCCCAAAAGTATATCCCAAAGTATAATATTGCTGGTGAATTGCATTTAATGTCTGCCTGATGCAAGTCTCACAAAGAGGCAATAATAGATCAGGTGCACTCAAACTCTCTCCAAATTTTATTTGTTCATTAATTATTTCTACCTGTGTTTGATCTCAGGAGGATGTTCTTTCTGTGCAAGTGATTTAAGACTCATTTCGATTCATCATTCCTTTTAGGGCTTGCATAGGCCCACAGTAGCTTTAATGGGCACTATCAAAGCATTAACACAATACTAATTTTCATACATATATTTATAGACATATGATTTGAAGGATTATATAGGGAAAGGGGCTTACACACAAGGTACAAAAGTGCATAAAGGAACGCTGTATGATGAAACTTGTTTTTAGGAGGTCAGCTTACTGCATTCATTTAGTATCAGCTAATGTTATAAGCATTGCTTGAGCATAAAAATTCATATCACTGCACACTCATAAGCCCGACTCACTTACCGGGTACACTTATTTTCGAAAACCTTGTTCACATAGGCAATGAGACTAAGATTTAATTTGAAACAAAACTCCAGGCCTCCAACCACTGCTCTAATATACTACAAGACTTTCAGATGAGACAAAAATGATCAATTATGATATCTACATCTATGTTTTTTGCATAGCTGTAGGTTGAATTGTCATTAGCTGAAAGGAGGATGAGGGAGTAGGCTGGGTAAATTGCTTACCTTGAAATCAGGGAGTTTGGATATTCCTGGCCATGTATCCTCTGTGGGTGTACCAAGGAGCTTGAAGATCCTCTTCAGCTGATCCTCAACGTCATTACCAGGAAACAGAGGGCGTCCTGCATTGGCCATCTCTGAACAAAGAAGAAAGATACAGGAAATAATGGTAATAAGTTGGTATGAATGAAGCAGGAACGGACCATCATCAAAGGCACAACTGAAATGGAATCATACTGGATTTGCAAAAGGTTTAACTTAGCATATCCGCTACACTTTGCATACATCTAACAAGAAAGTGAGAGAGATAATGGAGAGTTATATAGGGGAACATGAACACCTCATCACAATTTTGAAAAGAAGACAGCTACAGTGGTTTGGGCATGTAACTAGATGGAAGAATAGCTTGGCAAACACCATCTTGAAAGGAGGAACTGACGGGAGAAGAAAGAGGGCAGACCAACTAGGGCATCGACTAATAACATCAAAAAGTGGACGGGAATGTCATTTGAGCAGCTAACATGAACACACAGTTATGGAGCACCCGTGTCTCCAAGTCCATTTCACTGTTGCCCCAACAGATTCCAAGCTAAGGGACATAGATAGATAGATTAACTTGAAGGCATATCAAGCTTGTCATGCAAGCCTGAAGACAAGTCATAATGCCATAAAAATTTGATTGAACCGCCGGGCCAATATTCAGGTTTTACTGATACCTCTTCCATAAACTCTAAATGAGTCTCCTTATTTTACATCCATATGAACATATACTGTAAACGCTGTTATTTTTGCGCGATTATTTTTTCGTGCTGAGCGACCCCAAAAACATATTCGCGGGTTCTTAAATTCGCGTTGCACGCATTTCAGCCCGTTCAAAACACGCATAAGAAGTCATGCTTATGTTTTTGCGAGTTCTAAAATTCGCGGAAACTGGCTTTAGCGCGAAATCCGTGAATATTACGTTTACAGTAGTGTATTGATATATGTAAATCAGTTTTCTATTACACAAGAGTTAATGTTAGAAATTACCAGCAATTGTAGGAAAAATTATCAAACCATAATTGCATTTTTCTGAAACTGAATTAACAACAGGTAATGCCTAGTTTACATTTGGCCTGCGCTGCGATTAGTCTACGGAGCCCATAGCCTGCCTGTATCCCCTTTTCATTGCAGCCTCCGTGCGGAGGCAGGAGGCGGCCGTAAGATTTTTGTACGGATTCACAGGCTCCGTGGCCTCTACAATTTTGTTTCGCGGGAAGTTATACAAATTTAAACAAATCATAAGCCCGTAGCCCGTAGACATGTCGTAGGTGGCATTGCACAATCCCCGCAAGGGCATCGCATGGAGGCTTCGTGCTGATCGTGCAGCACGGCGGCTGCACGGTCACCGCGACTTCTCTGCGTGACCTCTGCACGGAAGCTGCACGGGCTCCGTGCGATTTTTGTGCCGGTGGCTGCGGAGACTGCTCGGCTACTGCACTGAAATTGCACGATTTCCGTACAATCTCCGAGCAGTCTCTGTACGGATTTACCCCGGCCTGCCCCCAAGGGCCAATACACGAAATGGCACGATGCTCGTAGATAATGTAAACTCAAACATCATAGCCCGTAGCCACCTACGATGCCCCCTCCAAAAAAAAAAAAATCGTAGACCAATTTATCGTACGGCGCCCAGGACAAATGTAAACTAAGCATAACATATGCATGTTGTTGTTTTATACAAGTAACTGAAATTTTTGTCTCAGGGATGGCCCTCAATGATAGGAATAATGAACCAACCATCGTTTACCTGCAAAAATACATCCAGCAGACCACATATCTATGGAGGTGGTGTAGACCTTAGCACCGAACAGGACATCAGGTGGGCGGTACCAAAGGGTCACGACCTCCGCTGAGTAGCAACGCACTGGAATGCCAAAGGCACGGGCAAGACCAAAATCAGCTAGCTTAAGCTCTCCATTCTGTGTGGCATGAAGCATCAAAGGGAAATGATATATTTTACAACCAATTTTGATTTCTGGTAATAAAAAGGGAATTTTTAGAAAAAAATTGGCTTAACCTAACTCTGAATTGTTTGTTATGTAGTAGGTATGTCTTTTGGACCAGTACAAAAACTTCTCAAAAAACCTGCTTGAAATTACATTCACTGAAAGACACAAATCAAATTATGCACATGGAATACAATATGTCAAATATGTGGTAAAGAAGACTGTACTAACCCCATTTCTATATCTTTCCTTGCTCATTACAGTCATTACATGCTCTATCATCTGGCACCAGGTATAAATAATATACTACTAAGTCAAGCATACTCCCAGTCTCCCACTGACTTGGCAAGTTTGTTTGTTGTTGTTATTTTTTTCCACTTATGTATTTTCCACAATCTTTGGAAGTTCATGCTTTGCTAAACAAGTGTCTTTGTCTAATTGATCTATCTATGCTGAGTGGTCTCTGATAGAAAATATAATACACAATGAAAGATAGCTTGGTATCCCTGGGGAGTGTTTCACAAAGACTGAGATCGACTTTAAGTTGGACTTAACTATGGCAGGCCGTTCATGCCACTGTTTTCTCTCACCATTTACTGGCATTGGTCTCTCAATGGACTTTCAAATCATGGTCACACATCTACAGAATTTACATTTGTTGGTAGTTCATTATTTAAGGAAAATATATTATCTAAAGATCATAATGGCGAGAGCAAACAGTGGCATGAACGGCCTACCATATTTAAGTCCAACTTAAAGGCGATCTTAGTCTTTGTGAAACACCCCCCAGGCTTACCTTGTTGATGAGGAGATTCTGTGGTTTGAGATCACGATGAAGAACATGATGACTGTGACAGAAAGCTAAGCCTCTCAATAGCTGGTACATAAATGACTGTTAGAAAGAAAAACACAAAGAGGTAGATTAGCATGAACATTTAATGGGCTTTACATTGTGTAACAACAAAGTAGCAAGAACATGAGCAAAGAAATAAATGTAATTTTATCCAATTGATCATCATTATTGTTATTGTTATTATTATCATCATCATTTCCTACATTGTCATCATCATTGTCACAAAATATTGCACCACCACCAACACTTTAGCATCCATGATGACTTTTATCAACACCATCAACTCCAATGTTTCCTACATGTATATCTATCACCACTAATATATAGCAGCATTTTCATCAACATTATCATCAACATCATCACCACCACTACCACTACCACAATCATCATCACTATCACCGCCACTTCCACCACCACGACCACCACCATCATCATCACCACTACCACCACCATCATCACTACCATCATCATCACCACCACCACCACCGCCATCATCACCACTACTACCATCATCATCACTACCACCATCATCATCACCACCACCACCACCACCATCATCATCATCACCATCACTACCACTCAATATTCCATCTTCATCATCTCAACATCAATACCTTCACAGTATCAGGGTCGATCTCTCCATTGCACGTGTCAAAATATTTCTTGAGATCCTGATCACAGTACTCAAAGACGAGGGTCAGTTTCTTCTCGCTGTGAAGGACATCGTACAGTTGGACAATGTTCTTGTGCTTCAGCTCCTTCAGGAGACAGATCTCCCTCAGTGCAGAACTTGGTACTCCCTGAGAAATTGAAGGAAAGACTGTGAGTATGAAAGGCAATTTGTTGTCAGAATCACTAACCCATCTGTATACAGAGAGGCTGCACTACCAGTCATTCGTGTGATGCAGCCTCCTGTTGGGTCCCATATTCTATAAACACAGAGTCAAATTTTACTTGCATGGTGCACACTCACGTTTTATTGTACATATATGAAAAACTGAAAATGTTATTATTTACTTCACCTTGGCATCTCACACTGACCCAGGTATATCATCGTCCTGGGATAGCTTCTACATGTAGGAGCTGCTGCAAGGGATTACCATATCAAGGTATCAGGGCATTGTTTACAAAACTGTCATAAACTATAAAATGATAAAGTTCGCGGACTTTGAAATGCATGTATCAAAAATTATCAAAATTAACATGAATTTCAATGAGATGTCCGTGATCTTGTACATGTGTCGGTTTTGTAAAATGATGCTCTGGCTCCAAATATTGTTTAAATGTTTCTCTTTAGAATAATGCTACCATGATCCAGGTCTTTCACTCAGTACAAGACAGTAGTATTTTTTTGTATTTTTTTTGTTGTTTCGGTATTTCTGTAAATTTTACCTACCTCATCATCATCATCTAGTCGCACCCTCTTAAGGGCTACTATCTCCTGTGTTTCACGATTCTTCGCTTTAAAAACAGTTCCATATGTTCCTGCATGTACAAAAAGACATAAAAGACAATTCATGATAATTGAAAAATACAAGGTACCCAAACTACCAAGTGTAATAGTTAATGAATGAAAAATCTGTACCCCTAAAAGCTATATTCTCTGATGTTGTTCAAATACTTGATTTAAGATTCAAATCCTTTTTTCTCCTGAATCGTTTCCTTCCTTTTGTGGGAGACCCCATGGCATCTCGACCTCATTCCCTTTGAACTTTGTTTTCACATCTTTTTTTTCAGTCTACTGTAAAGAATTCTAATCTAAGACCATCTGGTGAAATAGATCACTGCCACCTCTCACTGAGTACAGACACAAACAAGCCTGTAAAAGTCTATGGAGCTAGATGGATGTCAACGATAGAATTGCATTATCTTTAAAGTTGATACTTATAGGAAATAAAATCAAATAAATATAGGTTATTTTATAATTGATTGAGTTATTAAAGCAATTTATGCAGCTAACATGCCATGAAAGTGTGCAGTTTTGTGTTTTATGAAAATCAAATTTCACTAAATTGACTCTATCCTGACCTACGAAATCGCCTACGGGAAAGTGGCTTTGTGAATGACGTCAGAGCCGGGATATGCTTCACGCAGCTATAGAGACTAACTGCGATCTAATGTACACACAAATGTTCATAGAGTGGATGTCAGTCCACTCTCTCAAAACGATTGAAATATTGCCTGAATGGTCAATATCTGACATACAGTTGTCCTCTCCCGTCCTGAAACATACCCTAATGTCAATATTCATGTCATTATTGGCATTGAAAAAGTGACAATATCCGTAAAATAACTGTTTACAACTCAACTCTTTCACCGGCTTTAGCTTGCCAACTGAGCTGTATGTACACGGAGATAGTATGAAAAATCAACCTAGCTGTGTTTCAAAACAAAATTACCTATAGTAGAATCATGTTCCGAGGTGGAATTTCCTTTGACATAACAATGAATAATGATTCTTCTCCATTTTCATTTGTCGATAACTATAATTACATAGAATAGTGTATTTCTCGCCGTTTTGTTTTGGTATGGTTTCGTAAGAGTTTTGTCTATCGCGACTGAAATGCAAGCGTATAGTACTGTGTGTGTGCGGTGTGCAGTGCAGTCACGTTAACGTGTGTTTTGATGTGCGCGCAGGTAATGTAAATCCGCCAGCGATACTAAATTCAATCAGCGATCAGCCGTGTAGGTAATGCGGCTGCCAAGAGCCGCGCACTACTCGCAGATGAATCGTAACAACAGCAGAATCGCCTCGATTTTTCCAGCTAATCTAGCCATGATACGATCGACTAAATCAAATATTCTTCGATTAGTTTGAATTTTATTTTATTCATAATAATGATCAAATCAATACTAACTGTTTTTTTTTTCATAGTGGAAGAGGTGAAGTCTTCGACTGATATGTCAAAGTGAAACTACATGGTGGTAAAAATCGCCGGCACCCAAATCCCCATATATGCAAGCCGGGGACACAGCCATAGTTTCACCTTCTTTTTCCCCATTTTTCGACGTTTTTATTTCATAAATAATACATTTCTTAGAATATCAAGATGGAAATATTAATGAGAAGTAACTTACAAACGATGTTGTATCATAATTTATTCTATAGTAAGGGTAAAATAACACATAAGTTGAAGCTGTGTTTTCAGCCTTATATGCAATTCAATTCAATTCAATTCATTTATTCAACGACATAAAAAAATAATAAATGTAAAATACAATAAATCTTGTTGACATATAATTATATAAAGTTAACATAAAGTTAACATATCGTTAGGGGCAACCAAAAAAGATCGAGATCTTGTGAACTGGTGCCCCTTTTTACAAAATTAACAAATTACAAATAAAACATTGTTAATAATCACACGCAGACATATCCAACACACACACACACATCCCACACACATACACACTCACCATCTTTACTCTATAACAAGATAAAGAGAAGGAAGGAGGAAGAAAGATTATATGTACAGTGTACATATTTGAGGTAAATTAACATTATCATTAAAAAATATATGGAAATCAAGATGTGTATTTATCAATAAAGTGACTTTTAAGTAAGACTTTGAAGGAGGAGGCTGTTGAACAGGGACGAATGATTGTATTTAAATTATTAAAAATCTTTGGTCCTACATGTTTAAAAGAATTATATATTTGTGTATTAGAAGTTAATGTTATACATGCATTCTACTAGATACCCGGAAGTGGCACACTAGCCACGCCTCCCTTTTCCTACTTCACAGCTAAAGGCCGTTTCGGATGACAATAGGGCAAATTTGTCCCAGAGAATAGGGTGATTGTTTTGACCCTAATTTCGCTTTTTCGGAAGTGTTATATTGTTTGAATGTCATCCAAGCTCATTGTATGGCTTATAAGCTTTCTGTAGATATGAATATCTCATATTTAGGGCTCTTCTATGAATATCAACTTTAATGAAAAGTATGGCCTATGGGTTGCTCTGTTTTGATTGTGCAAACTGCAAAGTCATGCATTGACCACTATCATACTATGTGTTGATTGTGTGAAGTCATGTACATGTAGATGGATGAGTGGTTGATTTTTTTTATAAAGATATTTTTGCAACATAAACTAGAGGTCTAGAGTAGTCTAGATCTAGGAGTCCTAGGCTCCTAGTCCTACTCCTAGGTATACACTCACACAAATTTATGTTGACCATTTAGTACATGCCTGGCAACTTTCGCAAATACTTCATCTTGTGACTCGATTAAAAAACTCAACAGCAGGCTCAATCATTTGATTTTAAATTTTGATTAGGTTCGTCATTTCATTTCATTTATTTTTATGTCTGAAGTGAACTCTGATTGATAATGATAGTAGATCTAGTCCAGAAGAAAAAAAATAAGCAAGTATGGAGAACCCCGATTATACGGGCCGCACGCATGTGCGTACGTCGGGCAGCGTTTTATGGTCGCACGTACGCGCATGCGTGCAGATATATAATTGATATATAAAGAGGCCGAAATCCTGCCGGTGCCGAAGGGAGATATCAGAATATACAGACCAGAGTACAGAGTAGAATACAGAGAGAGAACACACAGCACTAGAGGAAACAGCCATCACCGCAAGTCTCCTCGATATAAGGATCACCGCAGAGCCACTACAACGAGGTTGCTTTACACCGTTGCAGTGACGATAAAGGTGAGCAATTACACCCGTAGTCAGCCTTTTACTATAATGGCGCTGCGAGTAGGGTAGCCGCTGGAAGTGAGGGCTTTGCTCATGTAATTGAGCAGCCCTCGGCCCCTCCCCCTACCGCCCAAATTGGGTGGTCTCGTTGAGAGCTCCAACCCCGGAGGTGGGCTCGAGAGCCCACCCCTCCGGGATTGGAGCTCCCAGCGAGCCCACCCCTCCGGGGTTGGAGCTCTCAACGAGACCACCCAATTTGGGCGGTAGGGGAGGGCCGAGGGCTGCTCAATAGCCCCTCACTTCCAGCGGCTACCAATATACCCTCCCACTATCCGGGTTTGATACCCATTTTCACCCGGATAGATGTGGTTGGTTTGAGGGCAGACACAAACGCGCCCAGACACAGCCGGAGCACCCGATTGAGTTGGTTGGGGGGGGTCATGAATTTTTGTGACCCAACTTTTACAAGGACCCCAACTTTCTTAGTCGGGTGCTGGCCGTGAAGTCGCCATCGAGGGGTGGCAGCTGGAAGTTGGCCCTAGGGATTCATCCCAAGCACGCCACATCCTATACGGAGGAAGATTGGGGGAGGTTTGTCTGTCTGCTGCAGAACCCCCTCATAGTTGGGATCAGCGAGGTGGGATTTGACTTCTCGGTCCCTTCCCAACGGTGGCCTGACCAGGAGTTGCTGTTCCTTCGCCTCCTAGGTCAGGGCACCCAGGGGAGGGTCCTCGTCCTACACCTCCGAGGGGCTGCACGCAGACACGAGCTACGCAGCACACAAGTTGAGCCGGAGGCTGCTCAAGAGGCACTGCTCCCCTTCAGCGGCTGCACCTCCACTGCTTCAACTCGGATGAAGTCCAGGTGAAGGCCTGGGCCAGAGCCTTCCCCATTGCTATTTTGGCTTTTCGGGCTGGCCCGGCACTTCACCGCGCCACAAGTCAGGGGTTACGGGCGGTAACCGCGGATCGCGTGATTCTGGAAACAGATTCCCCATCTCCCCTCACCCAGGAATGGGTAATAATTCACCAGACTTCCTGGGTGATGTGGGGGCGATCGTCGCTGATCTGCGGGGACTGCCCCTAGCCGACCTGATGGGACTGACGCTGACTAACGCCCGAGCGCTTTATGGTTTGTTTTGTTAAGTTGATAGGGTATATTTAGTTAAGTTAATTATATTAGTTATTTATTAAGCTTATTTATTTCCCTTTTGTCCCGGGTTTTACCTCTCCCACTAGGGGGATAAGGTTCGAGTCTCTCGGACCCCCCTCTAGACTTGGGATTGGGGAATCTGCGGATAAAGGATTCGGGATATAAATAATTATGTACGTTAGTTAAGTCATTAGATAATGGCGTTTTCTTATTATTATTACTACCTTTATGACCCCAGGAGGGTTTCGGATAGCATCGTTATTCTCATTTACCGGGTTTGTGCAATTTTATGACCATCCAGTTCTCCTGATAGTGTCGTAAGTCTCATCTGGGCAAGAGAATACTAGTAGTATTGATTAATATAGGAATACCTTCTTAGGCAGAGATATAATGCAAGTAGTATTGTGTAATATAGGAATACATTCTTAGACAATACATAAATATAATGACATAGATTTAAAAGATAAACAAATAAATGCGATCTGCTTGTAAAGTCATGGGGTTCCTGGCTGACCTAAGGGTTTATAATTATGCTTGCGGCATGAGTTAGGCCAAGGACTTTGACGATCGTATTTATGACTGATTAAGTCTGATTAAGTCACAGGGTGACGTTATTTTGGTTAGGAGGAATATGGAGAACCCGATTATACGGGCGCGCGCGTAATGCGCGTCGGGCAGCGTTTTATGGTCGCACGTACGCGCATGCGTGCGGATATATAATTGATATATAAAGAGGCCGAAATCCTGCCGGTGCCGAAGGGAGATATCAGAATATACAGACCAGAGTACAGAGTAGAATACAGAGAGAGAACACACAGCACTAGAGGAAACAGCCATCACCGCAAGTCTCCTCGATATAAGGATCACCGCAGAGCCACTACAACGAGGTTGCTTTACACCGTTGCAGTGACGATAAAGGTGAGCAATTACACCCGTAGTCAGCCTTTTACTTAGACAGAAATAACCGTCTGATATGGGTCATTCTTTAATAAAACTGACATTTGTTGACATTCCCCATACACAGACGGTACCCCATACGGCTCGCACCACGGGGAGAGATTGAGCCGATTTTGGCCTATTTTAGGTCAAAAACTTTCTCCCACGATTTTCTTTATTTAGATCTAATTTTCTGATTTATAAATCAGATACAAAAATACTATGTCTATTTTTCTCCTATGTACAGTTATCAATTTTTTTTTATGACTTATTTCTAAATGCAAAATTTACAGACTTACGTATATGAGTTATCCAATTTTTATCTCAGAACCAAGGAAACGGTGCGTTCATGCATTCGAACTGGTAATCTATGACATGACCCGCCCGATATATTTCCGGGTCAACCGACCAAAACAAGCCCAATGGCCAATCACAGCACGTGTTTGATATTGGGCTTATGAATATTCAAACATCACCGGCTCAAGCCGGGCTGACTCATACGTAGCTATTGGACGTTCGAAAAGAAAAAATGAATATTCATCAACTTAAACCAAGATGGCTGACAACAAATCTTGTTGACTACAAGACTTTCTCGGATTAATCATTGATATAGGATCTAAATGAGCAAGCTATCGTAAGTCAAAGTAGATATTTCTGTGTTATTTTTAATTTTTAATAACATTCAGTGTAAAATTGCAGCCAAAGTGGATATATGAAGACGTAAAGAGTGAAAAACTCGTTGCATATCTCATTCATCGCGGTCCGGCCGAACTGAACCATTCGTTCCCCACACTACCCCATTGACATACTTCAGTCTATGTATAGAGGCGGTCAGAGGAGCCAGATGCAATCTCAGCGGAACAACCGTCGATATCAGAGACTGAAGCTTTCGGTCTACCTTTTACTTAGACAGAAATAACCGTCTGGTATGGGTCATTCTTTAATAAAACTGACATTTGTTGACATTCCCCATACACAGACGGTAACCAATACGGCTCGCAACGGGGGGAGAGATTGAGCCGATTGTGCAGCACTTGTTACCGAAACTTTCTCCCACGATTTTCCTTATTTAGATCTAATTTTCTGATTTATAAATCAGATACAAAAATACTATGTCTATTTTTCTCCTATGTACAGTTATCAATTTTTAATGAATTATTTCTAAATGCAAAATTTACGGACTTACGTATATGAATTATCCAATTTTTATCTCAGAACCAAGGAAACGGTACGTTCATGCATTCGAACTGGTAATCTATGACATGACCCGCCCGATATATTTCGGGTCAACCGACCAAAACAAGCCCAATGGCCAATCAGAGCACGTGTTTGATATTGGGCTTATGAATATTCAAACATCACCGGCTCAAGCCGTGCTGACTCATACGTAGCTATTGGACGTTCGAAAAGAAAAAATGAATATTCATCAACTTAAACCAAGATGGCTGACAACAAATCTTGTTGACTACAAGACTTTCTCGGATTAATCATTAATATAGGATCTAAATGAGCAAGCTATCGTAAGTCAAAGTAGATATTTCTGTGTTACTTTTCATCTTAATTAATATTCAGTGTAATATTGCAGCCAAATTGGATATATGAAGACGTAAAGAGTGAAAAATCTCGATGCATATCTCATTCATCGCGGTCGGCCGAACCGAACCATTCGTTCCGCACACTACTGCATACGCCGTACTTCAGTCTATGTATAGAGGCGGTCAGAGGAGCCAGATGCAATCTCAGCGGAACAACCGTCGATATCAGAGACTGAAGCTTTCGGTCTACCTTTTACTATACAAGGGAAAGGGGGATGGAGGGGGAAAATTTCTAAAAATGGTCATTTATGACATGTACTGTGATTGTACACATGTATACATGTATATGTGAATAAATAATTCATAAAATAGTGTGTGGCAAAAATAGTCAACTGTGACTAATTGCCAAACAAAATCAAAACAAGAGTTCAAGAAGAAGAAGAAGACGTCTACTGTCTGACTCTGATGTGATGATTGATACTAATATTACTAATGATAGTGTCACTTCGACTCATCAACATCATGACTCAACTCAACTTCAAGTTAGAATCTATGCAATATACGAAAGTAAGAACAAGATTTTCAATGAGTAGATTAATCCTGATTCTGTCATTTCGATTCATTCAGTTGATTATCACATTATTCGAATTAGTAAAAACAAAGTCAAATAAATAAACACTTAAAACTACACTAGAACCTACCAATGGGACTACATCGTAAATACATCTATCAAAATACGAGTTATTTTCAGCTATTATAACGCTTACCTTCTCCAATTTTCTCAAGTCGTTCATATTTTTGCATTTCCAGATCTCTTGGCACCAGAAAACAGCATTCACCCACGGTCGTTTGTAGAAAACCGCGGTTTTGGCTGTGGAAAATAGCCTCCGGATTACAAAGATATGTGACTGAGCATCGGCGCGCGCGTATTGCATTGGTATATAATATTGTTCCTATATAGATCTCTACAATTAATTTACCGTTGGAATCGGATCTCGCGCGCGCGGGATGGAGTGATCGTCGTTTAAGCTCAAGTGTTTTTATTGTTTTGGACTATGAAAACCAAACAAAACAGCAAAGAGGAAGAGGAGGAAGAAGAAGAAGGTAAAGAAGAAAAAAAAGAGAAGAAGAAGAAGAAGAAAAGTTCGAAATATTATGCATAGCTAAGCTGCAGGGTCCTACTTTTTGAAATTATTTATCAATGGACTTATTATGCACTATGTGTATGTAGGCTCTTTAACAGTGACAGGAACGGATACATAATTTTCAAAGGAGGGGCGACTGGGCGGGAGAAGAAAAAATCTGCAGCTCGGACATCAAAGCTCCCGGGCCCACAAAATGCTATCGTCTGGGTTAATTTTCCATGGGGAAGGGGGCGCGGCGCCGTCCCTCCCTCAGTGCACATTCGGTCTGTACGTGCCGATGAGCTGTTTTCCTTATTTCCCTCTCTCTCTCCCTCCCTCTCTCTCTCTCTCTCTCTCTCTCTCTAATTTCACTGTCCTCCTATTTATACTTCTACCAACTTTTTAATCTAATTTTCGTCTGACCCTAAATGTATTCAAGCATTCATATTACATCCAACCAGTAGAAGGCGTTCATTGAAATAGACAGTGAAAATGAACCACTCGCTTTTGCAGCAAAGACAATAACAACGTGTTGTTGTTGTCGTTCTCTTTATTATTCAGGGGTTGGGTTCGCGCAACCCCCGCTTATTCAGCGGCTGGCTGAGTCGCTGAGTCGCTGAGTCGCCGCTAAATATTTTCTCACGAATTGGGGGAAGAAAAAAAATAGTGCTCACTATACCCCCCTCCCCCTTATTCAGCGGCTGGTTCACCGATAAATATTTTCTCAAGAAAAAAAAATTGGCAACTCCAAGAACCCCTCCTTATTAAATTAAAGCTTGTACGGGCTTGTTATTCCGAGCATTGTTTCGTCTGTTATTCTTTTCCTTAGTCAATGCTCACATCTGTGCTTTTTTCAAATTATATTTAGGCCTAAAAGGTTAATTGTCTCATTCAAAGAAGAATTGCACACAGGTACATCTTAAAGTAGTGATTCTGAAGTGACAAAATACGGAATGTAGGCCTACACAGACGGAGATATTCTTGTTTGTTTGTTTGATTGGTTTTATTTCTGCGTTCAAAAAGATACAAATTCAAACTCAAATTACAAAAATTCGAACAATAACAAATACAATGAATAACATGTTTACAAAAGTAATTAAATAGAAGGTCATGTACAATTGTATCATACAATAAACATGTACGAAGCATACACAAAAGATAACAAATACATAGTAAACATTTTTCAATAAATTAGAGAGGTAATTTAGAACGCAGGAAACCACCATCGTGAGCGGTTAGGCTGGAGATGGATGGTGGCCTCATTAAAAAAATTCTGCTATCATTTATCATTTTATGAGCAATGATTGACAGGAAAGTATCTCTCATATCATGTTCTTTGAAAATGAAAGTGAAAATTAACCACACGCTTTTGCAGCAAGGACAAATAACAAAGTATTACGATCCTTTTAAAGTGTAAAAATAGAATACCATAAATCATAGGCCTTATACGAAACACTGGTTGCATTAAATCACACACACTGGTCAAAGCGTATTTTCTCAAATCAAAGTACATCAGATCATCTCATGGGCAATGTATTACCCAAAATATCCTATTTTAGGATTTGAGGTAGGTCTATGATAACAATATCAACTAACTTTGTCATGGGAAATTGTTGGGCAGAGTATAATATTTTGATGATGAGGTATTCAAATAATATCTTTCTTTTTCTCCCCCAAAAAAAAACATTATATAATCCGCGAGAGGGAATTCTAAAAAGTAGAAAACAGAGCGAAGATTACGTCCATAATTATGTATATCTGAAGGGCAATGGGTATAAACCATGAGGTTTACGTGAACTATAATTCTTTGGCGAAATTACATTATGATTGATACGTTAGAAGGACTCTGAAGAATTGAAATCACTTTAAATGTATGTACAGGGCAATGCGTTACACATAGTACGACCAGTCACCAATCTGTTCTGTTTAACTTTTCTCATTCAAATCAATTCTAAAGAGCGAGACTGGGTTTAATTTATAATAGTACCCATTCATGTATACTGCTGCACATTAATGGTTTTTCAAAATGTGACAGTCATCATCCTGTTCTGTTCAACTATTTTCATATAAATCATGCCTATAATGAGCAAGACTGGGCTCATAGTACGGGAGCCAGGAGGGGTCAACCTAGCTGGAAAGGAAACCAATTTTCATGTCCACAGATGTAAAGATCGCATAGCTCCATATAGCAAATTGACCGTCTGGCATGTTCTAAGTGGTGGGTGTGGCCAGGGGGCGGCCCCTCCCAAAAAGCGGCCCTTTTGACGACAAAGTAGTACATGTATTTTGTAAATAATATTTTAAGGAAACCTTGAACCACCATAGGTTTGGTGTCATATGAAAGAAAATTAAATTATCTACATTTTGATACCTATTTCAACGAAATTAGGATTAATTAACATAGCAAATTTAAGTAAAAAACATGATTTTTGTGATTTTTTTCGAAATATTGAATTTTATCCAAAAAAATTATTTTCCATATATCAAAATCGGAGAAGTGCATTTTTTCATAACTTTCCAGGAATTTGCTTATATACAAAGACAATATCCTGTGCAAGGAAGAGGTTTATATATCTTTTCAATAAAAAGTTATAGCAATCCAAAGTTATTGATTTGATTTCCACAAAAACAACATTTTTGCCCACATGTGTATTAACTGTATGCATATACGTGCATTAGTGTATTAAGGACCTGTTTGGTGTGTTTACATCGAGTTTTAAAGATAACTTTTAACTAAAACTTCTAATCACCATGTATTTGGTGTCAAAAGATGGATAACTAAAATACCTTCATCCTGATATCAATTTCAATGAGTGATGTAGTGTGTGAAATATAAATTTTGAGCCAAAAAGGTGCATTATTTTAGATATTCCTCTGATTTTGGCCAGTGTCTCGGTATATTAACTGGAAAAAAGCGGTTAGACATTTAGTAGTGCAGAAAGTTCAAAGGATTTGGAGCGCTGATGCAATTGATAAGTTCTTCTTCTGTACGCATGGGATGTTTCAGGAAATGTTGGCATTGGCAGTTGCCTCCCCCCCCCCCACCCCCACCCCGCCCCTTCCAGCTGCTTGTCATAATCTTGCCCATGACCAAGACAAGTTAGTGCATCGATCAACATGAATTTAATATAATATCGCCATGTTTGGTTTAATGGTTTATTTTGCCTGACTACTAAGAAAACATGTGTATGCTTGTAAGCAACCAATACTCCGCATAATTCCTATTGTGATTAGATTAGAATGACATAAACTTTTCTCATAAAATAATTTCGGCTAGGTATGCAAAGTTATTTTTCTCTCGATTACAAGTAATTCGGTACAACAATCGAAGGAACATTATGAAACTACTTAATTCGATTGAATCTCAGTTTTAGTCTTTGTGTGTTTCAAATAGGAAGTTCCACAACAATAATTGAGATCAATTTGAAATCTTTTCTGCTTAGCCATGAATAACTAAAAATCGTTACTAACTCCTTGAACTTCTAAGGATATCACGATTTGATGATTGGAAAATGTCATTAGGTACCAGCTTATAATTTTGGTAACACATCACCATCTACATTAGAGTTTTATCATGCCCGTTGCATAAATCATATGGTCTCATTTTTTTTTGTAAATTATACTTTTGTATGCGTTTGTTGGAAAATGACAAATTCCCAAATTTACAGTTAGGCAAAAATATATGCTTATTTAGAAGCCTACATGTCAGGGCCTGCAGAACGGCGGGGCTCGAGCCCCCTCACTTTTTTGAAAAAGTATGTTAAAGAGAAAAAGAAAGAAAGAGAGAAAGAAAGAATGAGTGACCTGCCAGTGTCACAAATGAGGTATCAAAATATGCTCATCTGACCGTAATTAAATGCCTAAGACCCCTGAGCTAACGGGGAGTCCGCCCCCTGGACCCCACTAAGGACCCTAAGGTGTGCCTGGATGCTTTTCTGACCGTAATTAAATACCTAAAACCCTGAGCTTCCGGGGGTTCTGTCCCCTAAACCCCTAAGGCGGACCCCTGGATACTCTCATCTGACCGTAATTAAATGCCTAAAACCCCTGAGCTTACGGGGGGTCCGCCCCTGGACCCCATCAAGGGCCCTAAGGTGTGCCCTGGATGATTTTCTGACCGTAATTAAATACCTAAAACACCTGAGCTTCCGGGGTTCTGCCCTTAACCCCTAAGGCGGCCCCTGGATGCTCTCATCTGACCATAATTCAATGCCTAAAACCCCTGAGTTTTATGGGGCTCAGCCCAACTTGACCCCCGCCAATTAGTGACCTGCCAGTGTCACAAATGAGGTATAAGAATATGCTCATCTGACCGTAATTAAATGTAATTACAAAAAAAAATGAGACCATATGATTTATGCAACGGGCGTGATAAAACTCTAATATAGATGGTGATGTGTTACCAAAATTATAAGCTGGTACCTAATGACATTTTCCAATCATCAAATCGTGATATCCTTAGAAGTTCAAGGAGTTAGTAACGATTTTTAGTTATTCATGGCTAAGCAGAAAAGATTTCAAATTGATCTCAATTATTGTTGTGGAATTTCCTATTTGAAACACACAAAGACTAAAACTGAGATTCAATCGAATCAAGTAGTTTCATAATGTTCCTTCGATTGTTGTACCGAATTACTTGTAATCGAGAGAAAAATAACTTTGCATACCTAGCCGAAATTATTTTATGAGAAAAGTTTATGTCATTCTTATCTGATCACAATAGGAATGATGCGGAGTATTGGTTGCTTACAAGCATACACATGTTTTCTTAGTAGTCAGGCAAAATAAACCATTAAACCAAACATGGCGATATTATATTATATTCATGTTGATCGATGCACTAACTTGTCTTGGTCATGGGCAAGATTATGACAAGCAGCTGGAAGGGGCGGGGTGGGGGTGGGGGGGGGGGAGGCAACTGCCAATGCAACATTTCCTGAAACATCCTATGCGTACAGAAGAAGAACTTATCAATTGCACTCAGCGCTCCAAATCCTTTGAACTTTCTGCACTACTAAATGTCTAATCACTTTTCTCCAGTTAATATACCGAGATACTGGCCAAAATCAGAGGATTATCTACAATAATGCACCTTTTTGGCTCAAAATTTATATTTCACACACTACATCACTCATTGAAATTGATATCAGGATGAAGGTATTTTAATTATCCATCTTTTGACACCAAATACATGGTGATTAGAAGTTTTAGTTAAAAGTTATCTTTAAAACTCGATGTAAACACACCAAACAGGTCCTTAATACACTAATGCACGTATATGCATACAGTTAATACACATGTGGGCAAAAATGTTGTTTTTGTGGAAATCAAATCAATAACTTTGGATTGCTATAACTTTTTATTGAAAAGATATATAAACCTCTTCCTTGCACAGGATATTGTCTTTGTATATAAGCAAATTCCTGGAAAGTTATGAAAAATGCACTTCTCCGATTTTGATATATGGAAAATAATTTTTTGGATAAAATTCAATATTTCGAAAAAATCACAAAAATCATGTTTTTACTTAAATTTGCTATGTTAATTAATCCTAATTTCGTTGAAATAAGTATCAAAATGTAGATAATTTAATTTTCTTTCATATGACACCAAACTCATGGTAGTTCAAGGTTATTATTTACAAAATACTACTTTGTCGTCAAAAAGGCCGCTTTTTTGGGAGGGGGCCGCCCCTGGCCACACCCACCACTTAGAACATGCCAGACGGTCAATTTGCTATATGGAGCTATGCGATCTTTACATCTGTGCACATGAAAATTGGTTTCCTTTCCAGCTAGGTTGACCCCCTGGCTCCCGGACTATAAAGCCTGGATTGCCAATATGTCTTCCTGGTCCATTCCTTTATGTTGCTAAAAATCATGAAAAAATCATGAAAGCTTCGACGGATATCGACGGTTTTTCTGCTGAGAATAATGTCTGGCTCCATTGTGTATGGGGAAGTTAGACAAATGCCAGTTTTATAAAAGAAATCCCCATACCAGACGGTTGTTTCTTTCTATGTCGATACTAGCTTTAACCAGTTCAGTATGGATGCATGATTAGAAGGGGGAATCCGGGTTTGTCTAATGGCAAATTAGTACAACATTCCGAGTCGACAGATTGTACAAATTTACGAAATAGGGGAAATACATACAGGTCTATTGTGTAGTGAGATTGTCTGACGATTTATAGAGATATCAAAAAAGAAATAGTTATTAGACATTGTTCACTTTTTTCTTCTAGCTGTTTCCTCTAACACTGATTTTTTGTTGTTGCAGGTTTATTGTTGTTTGAGCATCAAAATAAAACAAGAGGTGATCACGTCGTATGGGGCACATTTTACTGCTCATGTGCACCCATGCAAAAGCACAATAGTCCCAGTTCATATAACCAAATGCGCTATTAATGAACAGCTGAAGACGATATAGTTTGAGGCAATTCCAGCTTACCAAATGTTTATTATACAAATCAGCTAACAGAGGGTGCGAGGTTCGCTGGCATTCCAACATTATATTAGCATACCAATAGATTGTAGCACGGTAGGCACAATAGCACGTCAATTGTCGACAGTATATTTTTGGCGCCCGTTGCAATTAAAACGCCTTTGCTTTGGGTGAATGCACTGAAAATCTCAAATGTGATTCGTTCGTCTGCTCAAACCACGTGATGTATTTCCATTGACCATGCATTCAAAGAAACCGCGCGCGCGAATCGATTTTAGGTTTCGTGTAACATGAGAATGCAAGCAATCTGCCATTCTCTGCTAGATTCTGTCCTAGACAAGTCGTTTTGAGATATTTGCTTAGCTTTTGCTTCGTTCGTGAATTCGTCGTCGTCGTCTTGCTTAGAGTTATTTCACTTGTGTCATAATGCCTAAGCATAAGCAGCCTAACCAGCACAGTTGGAACTGTGTGGAGTTTACCCAGGAGGGTAAGCGTTGTGGGAGGAAGATACCCCTGGACGTAGGAGGAGGAGTGCTGGCAACACCGACAGTATGTACAAAGTTATATTCTAAATTAAAAATGAATTTACCAACCATCAATTAATTATACATACACGCAGTATATATTGACCCTTCAGTGCAGAGTTGAAAGGGGTTTGTTTAGGGTTATTCTTTGTAATTACCCTATCAAATGTGTAACCGAAATTGCAACATGTGCACTTTATTCGCATTCTATAGCATTTATGCTTTTCTTAGCAGTCAGGTAAACCTTCACAACCAACAACCAACCATTATTATTATTGGCAATCTAGTAGTAGTAATATGTCCTCGTTTTATTTTCCTGTATTACAGACAGCCAGCCGAGGTCCAGTGCTCTGCACATATTGGGCTTCATGGGAATGGCAGACGTTGCAGCCGGCGTGGACGTCACTCGCTAGACGAAAACGCCGTTGAACTCTACTGCACGTAACACGGTATATAAACCTCTCAAATTACTGTTACTATTTTATTTTTAAAAGGCGCGTCTTGTGGACGCGTCTTGTGTACTGAGAGAGGCGGGAAGATTCGCCGGCAATTCGCTCGAAGATGTCGTTGACGAAGCTGTTCATGATGATCATGGCCCGACTGGAGATGCCGGTATCAGGATGAACCTGCTTGAGGACTTTGTAGATGTAGATTCCATAACTAGGCCACAACTAGGCGTTGTGGCGTGCGCCTGTAATCCAGCTAACAGTGGAAGTTACAAACTGATTCAGCCGAGGACGCAGGTTCGAAACTGAGTCACGTCTTTCGGATGGTGACGTTAAAGGTCGGTCCCCAGACGTAAATAATCATATCTGATTGATACACGTCTGTAAAAACCCAATTACACACACACACCATAGACCTATACATGTATTTGCATGTATTATACATGTATTTGCCCATGCAGGCTGGGCCATTGACGGATCTGGAATTTTCCTGGGGAGGGCCGCATTGACATTGGTAAAAATAGTAAGAATACAATCGTAAATACTGATTCATGACGAAAATATTTTGAGACAAATTACACTGCCCCCTCCCAATGTTGTTTAGGGTACGCGCATGTATGTTCCCTCCCTTCGAAAGCACCCCGCTATACTATCTCCGCCTTTCCCCGGTGTGTAAAGTCAATAGGCCTACGGGCCGGACTTTTTTGCCTGAAAAGTACGTACCCGGTCTTTACCGGAGATTTTGGGAATACAACGCGGTCCCTCCGACACTATATAGATAGCTGTAACTTCTAGGCGTTGTGGCGTGCGCCTGTAATCCAGCTAACAGTGGAAGTTACAAATGATTCAGCCGAGGACGCAGGTTCGAAACTGAGTCACGTCTTTCGGATGGTGACGTTAAAGGTCGGTCCCCAGACGTAAATAATCATATCTGATTGATACACGTCTGTAAAAACCCAATACACACACGCACTTAAAATGTAAGGGTGTGGGATCATTGAAAGTGTACGTTGGTGCTGTGACAGGGGGTATATACTATATATTACAGTACCAATGGAGATCGAATCGTGTATTTGAATGTGATCTGTGAAATGCCATATGAACAACGTCGATCCCCATTTAGGTTTTTTGTTTGTTTTTGGTTTATACAGTCAACAAGTTGCATCGCGAGAACGGTCGTGCGGAGGTCGTTTCTGCTAATCGACAACAGCAGGATGAACTGCGTAGGAGGGCGGAGGAGCGTGAGCAACTCCACCCGAGACGAAGGTCACCGCGTCTGGTAGAGCGAGAAATCGCAGCTGCCGCCGCTGTTCAACTCGCCGCAGAGAGGGAGCAACGTCGTGCCGCCAATCGGGCAAACCAGAACCTGCGGAGGTCGGCCCGGATTGCCGCGAGGCGAGGCAATGTGTGATTATAGCCTGGAGTAAGTAAATTTATTTTTAATATGCTTGCCTATTTTTAGTATTCTAACAATACCCCCCACAACGAAAAGTGAATAAATAAATAGAGACGAGCATGCAAGGTTGTCAAAATATGATTATGTACCGAGCACAAATTATTGACTTTGAAGATTAGCCAATGTGCCAAAACTTTAATAACATAGCAGCAATTTTTAATCATCAGTTGAAGCAAAATAAACAGAGATGCATCCAAGGCTTCTTTCAGCATCAATAAAAGGGCCTAAATAGTAAGACTTGTTGTTTGTCACAATGATATAGGGGGTTCCCAAAATCAATTTATCTGGATGCATTATCTGTTTTATAGTACATTAAAACAAAAGTATGAAACAGAAACATCTTGCTCGTAATGAAATTAAAGGGAAGTCCACCTTGATATTAAGTTTTTTTAAGCAGAACATGAGAGAAACAGTTTAGTGAAATTAATAAACCGATTAAAAATAAGAAAGTTATGAATTTTTAAAGGTGCAATCAAATGTTTCAATCAAATATCCACCATAAGTATAATTATTGCAAGTATGGTTTTATGCAACCCCTGTATGAAACGTATCTATTCCGTCATCGATATCTAAGAAAATGAAAATTTATGAAATTGTCTGTACAGAGCAATTTGGAGATGAGCTCGCATGATGTCACATTTGTTTCACCTGTGACAGCTTCAAAATTCATAACTTCCATATCTTTATTTTTATGCTTTTATTACAACCAACTTAATATAAGGGTTGACTTCCCCTTTAAAGTAGTCACCTGAAGAGTCAAAAGTATTTTGAATTGATGAAAAATCCATATCATTGCGAAGGG
Organism: Mesocentrotus franciscanus; assembly: GCA_037976565.1. Lineage (NCBI taxonomy): Eukaryota > Metazoa > Echinodermata > Echinoidea > Camarodonta > Strongylocentrotidae > Mesocentrotus > Mesocentrotus franciscanus. The sequence goes on along the minus strand of CP137683.1, from coordinate 29,298,204 downwards.
GAAGCCTTACTGATCAAATATAACAACTTCCCTCTTCAAAATATGTTTGCAGCCATTTATAATTTGTCCATAATTATCAGTTGTGAATTTTCTTCGGGTGACTACTTTAAGTAGAAGCAGCAGGGGGGAGACCGAGGGGGTATACTGGGTCGAACACTGCTGAGGTTCTCGGGACGTAAACGCCTTGCTATAGGAGTAGTAGGGAGGAAGCCGAGACGGGTAGTGCATGGTCACTCAAAACCAGGCCCGCTGCACTATCGTGGTCAAGAAAGACTGGGTGTGGTCAGTGGAGCCAGACGCCGGAGGCCATTCCTTTTCTTTGACCGCCTGTAGATTATTTCCAAGAAGGTATGTGTATGTTCATTATTTGGCTTCATAAGTTTGAAATAGTATCAGTTCTTTATAACATTATAGCAGTAGTCCTCATCATTTTGGAGTGTATACCATTTCTATGTATCCTCTACGTGGACAATTTTATATGCAGTAAAATGTAGGGCTGAAACATACTCGGAAATAATCTATTTTAAAATGAATGTATAAACTTGGTATAATCTTTACCCAACAAAATTGTATAATTTGTGTTTATGTCTACGATTTTATCTGCCCCATCATATTTCCTTCGAGATACCTAATACAACATTTTTTTAACCTCTTTATTCCACAGATCAGGCCTCGCCGTGGGACGCGCACGCACACACGTCGTAAGTATGCAGGTATTTCAATGTCTACCTTGTGATAATATGTTCCTACTCACCAGATCAGTTTACCCCATACCTCATAATAGGAGGCATGTATACCTCTGAGGTTTGACATGTTGATTACTAAATTGAGAACTTGTGAATATTTGGCCTGAAATCTTTTTAAATATACATTATATTGTTATAACAAAGGGTTCAGAAGTTGTCTTCTTTTGTAAGTTTAGTTATGGGGTTTTGCAATCATCCATCTCATAAAAACAGTACTGTATGTATAAGAGCTAGACTTGTCAATGTGTATGTTGTTTATCTAGTTGTAAGAGCTCAATTGCCAGTTTGAAGTTAGCATCACAATTATAATTAGCACCAAATATCCACTGAATATATATATCTAAACATGGAGAGGCCTAATGGGATTCTAGAAGTGGAGGGGTCACATGAATGCCATTTATCTCCATTTAAAGATGCAAAACTTTACCTGTGTATCATGATATATCATACTGGTGCATAAAATAAAATGAATATTTGAACATGTATCTAGTATTTTGCACATTTTTTTAAACCAAATTTTCAAACTGCAATTACAAAGTGGCCTATTATAAGATATGTACTGATAAAGGTACTTGTAGACAGATTGTACTTTCATGTGGAATGCACGAAAGAATAAGAATAGAGATTCCAACAATTAATGATGAACTTTCAAAAATGGTTGCAAACTAATATGATGAAATACATTTAAAAAATACGAAATTTAAAAAGAGAAGTAAAATGAAAAAAATAAAATGGAAAAAACGATTTAATTGAATAGAATACATTATTTTTATAAAAAGGGTTAAAAAAAATAAAGCTAAAAAATGTATGTATGTTCCTTTCAAATTTGACGTGTTACTAAGGGAAACATTAAAAACACTAATCGTTTAGCATTAGAGATCATAACATTCTTGGTAAAGTTTTCCAGTCCCTTAAAAGAAATACCGGTAACTCAAATCTCAGCTTCTCCGATTTGCAATTACTTTTATTCAATCCTATGTTCTTATACATTATATCCATGTCATGCATATGTAGGTTCAACTCATGTAAAGTAAATCCCATTCTGTTTCGGATTGTTCTCAATCCTATCTTTTTAAAGGGGTGCATATTCCTGACATTTTACTAATTCAAGAAGAACATTTGAAGAAAATTTTTTAAGTCACCTCACACTTTTATGTGGCCGGGGTCAAATGAGTCGTCCATTTAAAGTTGAGTATGAGACAGTATTTTAATTCATTTTATTATGCATAGTTACCATAGGACATATTAGGCAAGACAAAAATATATCGTGTTCACTATTTTCAGGTGTACGGCCCCTGTAAATCCCATGTGTGTTCTCTAATAGGATTTGTTAGACTCTCTGTAAAATGTATACATTTTTTCCTTTTTTTTCCTTCTCTAATCTTCCCAGTTTGCATCTTCAATCATATATAATTGCTTTTATTGTGGGTCATTTTTTTATTTTTCTTTAATTACGATAGGACTCCTTTTACTACATGTTTTTTTAAATATAGTGTATATGTAATATATAGCTTTTTCTGCTTTTCTCAAGTCTCCACTAATACAAATTAATGTTTTGATACAGTAGGCCGTACTTCAAATTTGTAACAAAAATACCCCATGCACACCCTATCACTTTCCACATGACCTATCAAATTCCGACTAGCATGTTTGAATATTCGATTAAAAGCTAGACATATGCTACCTCCCTCCCCTGTCCTCTCCTATTGCTATATCAACCCTCCATAACTCTTTGTAGAAAATAGACAAATTAGTGTTGCGCTGTATGTAACGTCTAAAGAAATTTGTTTGCCCTCTTTCAGTCTATAAGTATTATCTAACAATTCTCGGTATTGTTTAGCAGCTGTTTATCTTGTCCGATGCTCTCTCTGATTTACCCTTCTCTCCATTGCAGCGGGGATGTTTCTCCATATTGTAGAATTCTCTGGTATTGAATCTTTATTTAAATAGGGAATACCGTATGTCATTCACGGTTCGAGGCTTTCAGTAACACCATGTGTTTTTAACTATTTAAACATATTTGTGGCTTACACCCAGTAAATATGTTTAAATAATTGAAATTTCTCCCAGGAAGCATTACATTTATATATTTTAAAAAAACATGTGTTTTGTACACCAAAATACGGTCATATGGAAGTAGAAGTGAAAGGATGATCGAGATTGAGAAGGATGTGAGGAGATCACGAAGGTGAGAGTACTGTGAAGAGTGTAGTTCTGAAAAGACCTGTTCGAATAAAAACAGTTCCATTTATTTTTCTATCTTTCTTTCCTCTTTCTATATTATTTTATCTGTCTATTTGTTTGTATTTTGGTTTATGTCTCCCCTTTTCTCTTTTTTTCTTCCTCTTACATGTATATTTTAGTATTTCTTTTATTCTATTTCCTGTCTCTCACTTCTCTGTCTTCTTAGAACATTATCATTTGTAATCTTTTTTCTTCTTGCACTTAATCATCTTCTCTTCATTATATTTCCCATCCATTTTACCCATCCATAACAGCCATCTTTCTCTTACCCCACCCTCATTCATCATCCACTTACCCATTCCACTATCTCATCCTCTTACCTATACCTCTTCCTCATCCTCTAACCTATCCCTCTTCCTCATTCCCTTTAATATCCATCCCTCTTCCTCATCCTCTTACCCATTGCCCATTTTCATCATATTACCCATCCGTCTTCCTCATACTCTCCCCACCCCCTTCGTCATCATCTTACCCAATCCTCTTCTTCGTCCACTTACCCATTCCTCATTCTCATCATATTTCCAACCCCTCTTCCTCAGCCCCTTTAATATCCATTCCTCTTCCTCATCTTCTTACTCATCCCTCTTCATCATCCTCTTACCCATCCCTAATCTTCATCCTCTTACCCCCCATGCTCGTCCTCTTACCCAACCATCATCCTCATCCTCCTACCAATCCGTCATCATTCTCTTACCCATCCCTCTTCCTCATCCTTCTCCTCATCCCTCATGCTAATCTTCTTACCTGTTTTCCTCTTACTCATCTTCTTACCCATCGCTCATCCTCATCTTCATCCTCTTACTCCTACCCTTCCTTGTCTTCTTACCAAACATATTTCATATCTCCTCTCTCTCTCTCTATAGTTTCTCTTTCTTTCTCTCTTTCTCTCTTTTTTAAATTTTATAGTTTATATCAGATTTGTCGTATTTATTTTAAGTGTGATCAACTTTTCCATTTCCTAGTAATGAATTACATTTAGGTGTGCTTCCTTGCCTTGATTATGTCATATTTTAGGTTCCAATCATAGAGGATTTCTCTTTCGTTTTGTCTTTGTTAAGACTTGTAGAATCTACTTTCCACTGTGGTACTAAACATTTCATTCATTGCATGAAATTTTAATCTCTCTGGTAACTGTTGGTTGCGAATCTTCATATATACATCTGAATTTTTTTATTAATAAGGATGTTTTTCCTTATTTTCCCTGATATTGCCAGTTTGACTTACTGAACCTAGTTGTTAATGCTTCTCTACAATACATTTGATTTGCTTGTTCAAATATTGTACGTCATTTGATACAAAGCAATATTCCTTTTCTTTCTCATCTTGAAAAAAAAGATTACTCATCATTTTTATATTTTGTGGATTTAGCTCCTTTTGGAATGAAACGGATTCAGCTCCTTTTGGAATAAAACTGTGATATGTTGTTTACTTTCTTTTCAAAAGGTTTTTTTACTTGTGATTTCACTATTATTTAAAAGAAAAGGTTTGCTACTAAATTTGAATAAATTTCAGTGACTTTATTGAGAAAGTATTCTAAAATTTCACCATGTTTCATTACAAAAGGAGCTAAATCCACGAAAAAAAATAATCAAAAAATTTAGTAAAAATCAGAAATAACTGGTAGATTTTCTTATATATTATTGGTCCAAGGTGACTTTAACACATATAACAACATGAAGGTACATGGCTAAAGGGAAAGTGGAGAAATAAAAAAGGCGATTTACTCAGAAGTACCCAAAGTGGATTTAGTTCCTTTTGGAATGAAACTCTTCATATATATAATAATATATATGATTGATATAATGCACAAAATATTCCCTTTGTCTCAATGATTCTTATATCATCTGAGTGCCAGAAGGATGTTTACTCTTGTATATATTTACACCTTTCTGGAGTAGAGGATGTATTGATGCTAGATTGTATGTTGAATATTGCATTTCAGATTCTTTGCAAGAATCGTTGTAATCATCAAAGTTATAGAAAAGGAGATTAATAACTTAAAAGGCAATTCAATCTTTGTAGTGAATTCTTTTGTATGAAAGAACAAAAATATGAAAAACGGAATGACATCTGTATGAATTTCAAATTTGCAATTTGATCAGTTGATTGCATTGTAATTATGGACAACTCTCCAATTTGTCATGTACAAATATGTCATTAATATTTGTTTTTCTCCTGAGCGCCTTCTCCCATAGGGTACTACGTAAAATTTATTATGGATAGCATGTCATTATAGGTCCTCTATAAGAAAAAGATCCCCTGGGTCATACATTTTGAACAAAATTACATTTTATTACGGTTGTGTGTTAGACTTAGCTGAATAGTTGTCTGCCACTACATCACAGCGACATTACCGATCAGGCAATTTGAACTTGATTACACCTTTCAAAAATTCATAACCTTAATGATTCTCCGACCGATTTCGTTCAAACTTTCACCAATCTGCTCCCTTCATTTTTCTGCTTTCTTTGAGAGCAATTTTCCTTTAGTTAGGAAAATCTTAATTAACAAGGACAAGCCAAATATGGATTCAGTCTTCTCAGATTACTTTATTTCTTCAATAAGGCAGTGAATGTATTTTTAATCAGTATGTGAAGATTATCTTAAGGCTTTTTCTTTTCTAGTTGTCGTGACATTGTAATGTATAATGTAGGTAATTATTGGCTGGGAGAAGGTGTCCTGTGAATGATGAGCATATGGGGCACTGTCCCTTAATTTGTAGGTGAACGGCACGCCCAAGTCAGGTGCTAGTTTTCTTTCATTTTTAAACAGTTAATTGTCTGTTTTTGGTGTTCATGGTACATGTATTAGGTGTAGGAAATAACTGGCTGGGAGATGGTGACCTGTGAATGATGAGCCTACGGGGCACTGTCCCTTAAATTGTAGGTGAACGGCACGCCCAGTCAGGTGCTAGTTTTCTTTTATTTCAAGACATTAGATTGTATCTCTCTTTGGTTTTCATGGTATAAGGTGTAGGTAATAACTGGCTGGGAGATGGTGACCTGTGAATATTGAGCCTACGGGGCACTGTCCCTTAAATTGTAGGTGAACGGCACGCCCAGTCAGGTGCTAGTTTTCTTTCATTTCAAAACATTAAATTGTATCTCTTTTTGGTAGTCATGGTATTAGGTGTAGGTAATTACTGGCTGGGAGATGGTGACCTGTGAATGATGAGCCTACGGGGCACTGTCCCTCAAATTGTAGGTGAACGGCACGCCCAGTCAGGTGCTAGTTTTCTTTCTTTGATTTTAAGAACATTTGATTGAATCTCTCTTTGGTATTCATGATATTAGGTGTAGGTAATTACTGGCTGGGAGATGGTGTCCTGTGAATGATGAGCCTACGGGGCACTGTGCCTTAAATTGTAGGTGAACGGCACGCCCAGTCAGGTTCTAGTTTTTCTTTTATTGCAAAACATTAAATTGTACATGTATCTCTTTTTGGTAGTCATGGTATTAGGTGTAGGTAATTACTGGCTGGGAGATGGTGACCTGTGAATGATGAGCCTACGGGGCACTGTCCCTTAAATTGTAGGTGAACGGCATGCCCAGTCAGGTGCTAGTTTTCTTTCTTTAATTTTAAAAACATTTGATTGTATCTCTCTTTGGTATTCATGATATTAGGTGTAGGTTGTATTCGATTGTATCTCTTTTTGGTATTCATGGTATTAGGGGAAGGTAATTTCTGGCTGGGTGATGGTGACCTGTGAATAATGAGCCTACGGGGCACTGTTCCTTAAATTGTAGGTGAACGGCACGCCCAGCCAGGTGCTGGTTTTCTTTTATTTCAAAACATTAAATTATCTCTTTTGGTTCCATGATATTATTACTAGCTGGGAGATGGTGACCTGTTAAAGATGAGTCTACGGGGCACTGTCCCTTAAATTATAGGTGAACGGCACGCCCAGTCAGGTGCTAGTTTTCTTTCTTTGATTTTAAAAACATTTGATTGCATCTCTCTTTGGTTTTCATGGTATAAGGTGTAGGTAATTACTGGCTGGGAGATGGTGACCTGTGAATGATGAGCCTACGGGGCACTGTCCCTTAAATTGTAGGTGAACGGCACGCCCAGTCAGGTTCTAGTTTTTCTTTTATTTCAAAACATTAAATTGTATCTCTCTTTGGTTTTCATGGTATAAGGTGTAGGTAATTACTGGCTGGGAGATGGTGTCCTGTGAATGATAAGCCTACGGGGCACTGTCCCTTAAATTGTAGGTCAACGGCACGCCCAGTCAGGTGCTAGTTTTCTTTCTTTCATTTCAAAACATTCGATTGTACCTCTTTTTGGTATTCATGGTGTTAGGGGAAGGTAATAACTGGCTGGGAGATGGTGACCTGTGAATAATGAGCCTACGGGGCACTGTCCCTTAAATTGTAGGTGAACGGCACGCCCAGCCAGGTTCTAGTTTTTCTTTTATTTCAAAACATTGAATTGTATCTCTTTTTGGTAGTCATGGTATTAGGTGTAGGTAATTACTGGCTGGGAGATGGTGCAGACCTGTGAATGATGAGCCTACGGGGCACTGTCCCTTAAATTGTAGGTGAACGGCACGCCCAGTCAGGTGCTAGTTTTCTTTCTTTAATTTTAAAAACATTTTATTGTATCTCTCTTAGTATTCATGATATTAGGTGTAGGTAATTACTGGCTGGGAGATGGTGCAGACCTGTGAATGATGAGCCTACGGGGCACTGTCCCTTAAATTGTAGGTGAACGGCACGCCCAGCCATGTGCTAGTTTCTGTCATTTTCGAGACATTAAATTGTCTCTTTTTGGTAGTCATGGTATTGGGTGTAGGTTATTTTTGGCCTGGTGCTGTGTTTTTCCTATTTGATAGGGCTTAGTATTTGTTTCCCTGGATTCCACATTGTATTTTTGTAGCATTTCAAGTTTGTCTTTTTCAATCTTTATCTTTCTTTCTTTCTCGAAACTTTTATTGCTGGGCTTCCTTTCATCGTTTATATGGTTCCATGAAGTTATTAGAATCTATCCATTTAACTTCATTCTTTTTTGTTCTTTTTCTCTGTACAACTAAAATATTTAAAATTCTGATTTTTCTTTCTTCATTATATTCGAAATTCTCCGTTACTGTTACTCTCTATAATTTTACGACCTATCAAGTCTAGTTGTGCTCGTTTTAATACTGCGCCCGAAAATGGGTTGAATAGTAACAATTAATGGAGTGAATATAGTAACATTTTTTAAAACATAATTATCACTTAGAAATAATGCAAACCGTTTGTTTTTTAACTTTTCTTGTGTTTATAGATTATTACAAAAAAATTATCCAAAATGACAAATCTCTGCATTAAAAATTGGACTGGTTGGTCGATTGATTGATTTGGGGGTTCCTACTCTATTCCTATTCAGCCATTTGTACAGTATATCAGTTTCACAAGAATTATAATTTCCCTTTTAATTGTTTGTAATTTTATACAAACCACTTAATATATGCCAGATTCAAAACAATTATTATCTTTTCCTATTACGTTATTGTTTAATAATTATGACTTTATACTTTTCACCCAGGAATGTTGGAGACCCATTTCATTAATCATCTTCATTACAGAACTTAAAAGGGTCTGCATAAGTCTTGGCTTTTCCGAATGTGTTTTTGTTTACTAAAAGTTAGTATTTTTACCATGTTTCTCAATAGAATTCGTCTCAGTTTCACAAGAATTATTTACTATTATTACATACTTTCTTGGTAAATAATGACTTATACTAGTTTCATTTTGGAAAATCTTGGCAAATGGGAACATTTTTAGACATCACTATTCATATTTTATCCGGGAATGAAGCATACTCTTTTGAATTCCAAAATGAATAGGGTCTCCATTATTTCTGTGAATTTTCTTTAAGAATATCCAGTATTTGTTAGGTCTACATGTATATCAGATTCATAAGAATGATATTCTCTTCCCTGTTTTTAGTTGTAAATGCTGTTAATTTCATACTGATGTGCTTATTAAAAAAATTACCAGATTCACTTCCAGAACAATTATTTCCTAAAGCTTAGGACAAGGATTGAAAGCGCATTGAAAGCGCATGACAGGAACTGCAGTGCTTTGCTGTAATATTAGGAGTGGGAGTGGGGCTCTCATGGGCTGTCGGTCCTTACTCCATCAGTCTCATGGGCTGTAGCCTTTTCATTGTATGATATACATTTGCTTTATAAATATTGAATGCTGCGCTGCATAGTATAGCAGTGATGCAATATTTCCACTTCTAACATAGTCGAAATTATTATAGAAAAGTCAACCTAAGGCAATTTCAATGGCCATGTATGTCACCTTTTGAAATGCGTGAACATGACAATGATAAAATTGTATTACAGGTACGTAATCTGAACATGATTTCTATTGGGCAAAAGGGTATTGAAATTGCCCTTGAGTTTGATTTTTTTAGTGTAGTTGCGATCGTGTTTTCTGAATTTATATACAATGATACTTTTTTTAAAGTGAGATTCATCACACGTTTACTGTATTCCATGTCCAAAGAAAAATGTTTCTTCTCTTCATTCTCAGAAAAGTAAAGTCTGGAAAGAATGTTTAAATACTGGACATAAAAGTCAAAATTAGAATTATTCCCCTTTCCCTTTTCCTATTCAATTCCCCCTCCTCTCTCTCGCTCTCTCTCGCTCTCTCTCTCTCTCTCTCTCCTTCCTTCTTCTTCCCCTTCTTCCCCTTCTTCTCCTTCTTATTCTTCTTATAACAAGACTTTGCACATCATGATGTACTTATATTGGTTATATATCGGGTTACAGCAAAATTCTACCAGATAGTGATTTGCTTGCTTGTTAAATGCTGTCTATCATATTAATTCACAGCAATTTATATTTCTCCTTTTCTACAACTCGGTTGACTTCTAGATTTGCTTCTTTGAATGTATTGTATATCAGGTTTAAATAACAATATACATGGCTTTCCCTCTTCTCTTATACTTATAGTTATTACTTATTAAGTATATCGATTTGCTTGTTTGAATATCGTGTATCAACTCAATTACAATGGTTAGTTCTCTCTCTCTCTCTCTCTCTATCTCTTTCTTCCTGTGAATGATTATTTCTCATATTTCTCGATTTTGCTTCTTTGAATACTGTTAATCAGAATCAAGATGAATTATCGTTGTTTTCTGTTTGTCACTCTATTTTTTGATAAATGTAGAGATTTGCTTGTTTAAAATATTGTTTATTAGATTCACTTCAGGAAGTACAGTGTATTCCATTATCTCCCTTTATTACCTTGTGTAGTTCTTACTTCTGAAATTGCTTTACTTTTGTGGATATTCCATGTCCGATTTAATTTTAAAAATTATTCCTATTATCCATGTAAGTAGACATAATACAACTGTCTAATGTATTCATTATATTACATTAGTCTTCATGATTTTGAATCTTGATTTACTCATTTTAATATTTTTCTTTAGTAGTACATTCCAGTAGATTCACAGCAAGCTCTATTCTCATGTTCTATTAATTGAACAATTTTTTGGTCTTATTAACCTACTCTTTTCTTTTTTGAACACTGTACAACATATTGAAAGGAACGACCATCTTTCTATTAATGTTTATACATGTAGTTGAGACTTTTAAATTTAAGATTTCCATGTTTATTCCACATCATATTCAAATCAAAAGAAGCCCTCTTTTTCCCTCTCTTACTCTTTGTAATCTATGACTGTTAAATCTAGAAATTCTATTTTAATACTTTGCTATAGATTCCATCACAATTATGCCAAAATTTGTTTTCTTCTATTTCTTTGTAACTATAACTTATTAAATTTAGTGTTGCTCAAAAAATGTTTATAAATTTTCATTCAGTTAATACATATTTTCTTTATATTGGGGACGTATGTATTGATCGTAGATACTCAATCCAATATATCTGGAAAAATTTTGATGCAGTATAACCTTTACAATGACATACATACAAATGTATCTTATATAGTGCAAAACCAATCTATTATTACGTAAAGCGCTTCAAGAAATAATGATAAACAGACAAAACAACCTACGAAAAAAGACTTTAAAATCAGTAATCAAATACAGCTTTATGCTAGAACAACCTGCACATTCCTATCGAAAGAAGTACCATTTGTCCACAATACACCTTGCATTGGTAATGACATTAGAGGAGAACTCCTGCCATAATCACCATCGTAAGATAATATCTAGCTCTGACTTGATTGTGCAATTCAGCCATGGCTGTGGCATTATTGTTTAATATACTGTTTTGAAATAATTAATTAATGAATGAGTGTAAATAAATCATGAAATTATTTAAACGAGATTGATGTGGTTGTTTTGTATGTGCAATATTTTTTCCATGATCACCTTGATAATTTAAGGTAAACAAAGCCAAAATGGCTTATGTTTCCCATTTATTCTTCAAGTTCTAGAGTGTCATATTTTTAATGTATGGTAATTAGTATCAAAGCCATTAATATAATTTCACAGTATTTATTACTATTTTAGCAGAAATACAAAACTCTAGAAATTGATTTTCATATTTATGAATTGTTTTTCATTTTAGACTATGACTATGACTATGCAAAGTACATTGAAATGTGTAATTTTCTATATTATGTTCAAATTTGTTTATTGTCTGAATTGTCTTTTTTGTTTTGTTTTGTTAGCATCCCGCTTGCATTGTTTAAGCAGAAAATTTCAGATGGAGGAATTTAGAGAGAAAAAAAATACAAATTTGAGATTAATTCCATCTCGCGACCGAAAATGGAATTTAGTCTCGGTCACCTGTTGCTTATCTGTCTCTGCACAACAATATGGAATTATACATGATAAAGAACTATTTGTTAAATTGCACCCAAAAAAAAAAAAAAAATGGCTCTTAATATTCCTCTGGTTCAGCAGGTAAAGTTTGCACAGGCAGACGTGCATATGTAAACTTATCCTGAATATGCAATAGGGTTTATGAACCCAGACGTGGGTGAGTAAACTCTTTTTGCATCAGCAACTTTGTTTTCATTTCCAGACGTGAAAGTGTTAATTAAGTTGAGTAATAAATTAATAAAATTGTGCATCATTGTTCCATGCTTTAATTCCTAGTATTGTGAGAGCACTAGAAAAAATTACGACTCGATATATTCCTGGCATCCAAAGTTTATTTGTACCTTGCAAGTGGGAAATTTTCATCCTGTTACAATTCAGAAATATAGAAATATAACACGACATTGTTTAATTATTACCAATTGGTAAATCATATATTAAAATATTTCTGTGAAAATATTTTTTTTTGCTCTTGTACAAAAATGGTTGTACTTGCTTATTGTATTACTATTGATATTTTGATAATTTATATTATGAACCGAGTTTTAGCACTATATACTTTGTTATCATATTTTATCAAACTTTCTGTTCTGCACTGGTTATCATACTAGTTATCATGCTTTACTTTTTATCATAATGTAGATTTGATATGAAAAAAGACGATTACTGTGTTGGGAAACAGATATATATCAATGTTAATGGATTTGATTGTGAAATGATTTAAAGGCAACGCGAGTTTAAAATGTTTAAATATTCATGCATTTATATTATTAAAAAGGGATGATTGCAATACCTGATATTGTGTTAACGACACTTCTAATTTGCCATAGATATTTTTCAAATTCTTATATCGCATATAATTATATATTAGTTAGTAACGGTCATACTCTAATATAATTTGATTTTAGATCCCCCATACTCTCCTGTTAACATATCCAGGAGCCCTCATTTTGATGAGGGTGGAGGCTGTAGTCCTCCTGAAGCCTGGCATAAGCTTGATTATTAGCTTGGTTCCATGAATGTACCATATTCATGGGTGCATACGTGTGTACAACTGGTGAGTTAGGAACTGTCACAAGTGTAGCTATACCGCAAATTGCATTCATTCTTTTAACCATGTCATACAATTTAACGTTCCCACTAAGCAGTATTATCTGCTTCGTCTTGTTTGTACAGGGATATGTCCCTTGTATGTGTATCAGGCAAGGTGCCTGTTCATGTAAATAGCAATTTTTGAGAATGTTCTGAAAACAAATCTTTACACTATTTAGATGTTCAAATGGCCTCGTAAAATGGTGGTCATCAGATGGTATGATGCTATAGTGCCTATACATCTGCGATGTCTGTAAGTACTTTAAAGATATATGATATATGGGAAACGTGGTTACACGGTTAAAAGAATGTATGACTGGTATAGTGCCATCCACTGTATATTTATAGGAGCGTGTATAGCTTTATTGGTAGACAGTTTCCTACCATACAACATTCTTTGTTGTATTGGAAATCAATTTTCCACTATTACAACATACTTGTATGTTCAAGGTTCGATTAAGAGATGTTAGCAGAATATGTGAGCGAGGGAAATAGGAAGAATTCATAGTGTGTTTCCTCCAATTGTCTTATGTTTGTATCACGTCAATGCATCCCCTCTCTCTCTCTCTCTTTGCTTGACATTTAACTGATGCTTTTTACATTTTGTAGGACATACCAATTTGGTTCAGCCAGGCAAGTATGTAGCCTGTTCTTCTGCACCTTTTCCCCAACTGTTTTTTTTAATGGTTTTAGGATAGACATATCTTTATCGTTTTCATACAGTGGATGGTTTAGCATTGAAATATCTGCACTTTTTTTTTTTGCATTTTTGTTTTAACTACAGGTGGCAAGTAAGGTATACTGGGATTCTCTTTTGGAACTCTATAGTGCCTTTGCCCTTAGAGGGCTGGGGCGTTTGGTCATAACAAAAAAAAAAAAATTTTGTAATTGAAGGGGGTGAAGATGGGAGGATGCAGCCCCTCCTAGTTGAGCTAAACGAAAGGAATTAGAGGACAGTGGTAGGGAATACCCCAAGCCTGAGCCAATGGATGGTAAAAAAAAGCAAAATGTGTCAGAATTTTACCCCTCCCTGTATAACCATCCTTAAACACAATAGATAGAGAGGAGCTTCAATCAATTGCTCCTCTCATTATCTGTTGTAAGCTAGAAGGGGAGGGGAAACACATAACATCATCTTCAAATGGGTCCCTCCTGCATACCCATGCATGTATACAGTGACAGGGAGGAGCCTAGCTAGTGGCATATATAAGCAGTGCTCCTACATTGATGGGCTCCTCCCATTATTATACTATGGGGAGGGGCAATAAAGTACCTCATCCCAAATATACCACCTTCGACTCATATGGGAGGGGCGAAGAATCACATGAGGAATATCATTACCTTCCCCCATCATATACCCCTTCTAATCTCATCAATAGTTAAATCCTCATCCTATCAAAGTCGGTTGATGATACAAGAATTAGATTTTGAGTTCCACAATCTTAAGGATCATTTCCAATTGGTACTAGGATGATGTTTATTTTATTGGGCATAATGAAGTTCATTTTGTCCAACATTCATCCAATATCTGTACTATTGCATGATAGTGTAGTTATTTATCAAGGTATACTTGCCACCTGTAACCATGGTAACTGCACGTGCTGTGTTATGTAGGACCCACATGACAGGTATGATGGCAAGAGGAGACATTTATGAAATGTCTTCATGACATCTCCAATCACGTCGATGTGGGTAGGGGCGTCAATCCATCATTGGGGAAAACATTGCATTATTATGTTCTATAGACAGCCACTTCTGAAATTAGTTGCTACCCTTAGGATTGACGCCCATGGGTGATATCATTTTTGTGTGTCTCAGTTTGTGTCTCAATACAATACTCATAACTGTGATTTATTGAAGCATATATACTATTTACTGAGACTATTTGTGAACAATGTCAATGTCATTTAAACTCCAGAAAATGCAAATGTAATTTATGCATAATTAGTAGAATATTTTGTTATTTTTAACTGACATATTGCAATAGTGTAACAATTTGTATAACTCTTATGATTGAATTACTAGAAACTGCTTTGTCATTATTATACACTTGTGATGTAATACATAAAGTACTGCTGAAAGATAAAATGAAATTCTGATATGCTTTCTACTGTCAGTGTTTTTATTTCCAATAAAAGAGCTTTTCAAACATTTTTAGATATTTATAATGAGTGCGTGTATATGTTTGTGTATGGGTTAGTCCTTCTTCTGCTACCTTCCTACATCTCGTACCCTTTTCCCACTACAGTCATACTTCTAATTCAACTATCTATCTACATCCGTCCTGCTTCTACTACCACCCTAACTCTTATACCACCCTACCTCTCCTAATTCAACTACCACCCTGGATCAACCACTTTACCTCTAATTCAACCCTACCTCTACTATCACCCTACTTCTAATACCAACCTACATCCTCAACCTACCCCTACTACCATTCTACCTTTTTTACCACCCTACTTCTGCCACCAAACTACCTCTAATACCATCCCGGCCCCCACACCGACCCGCCTCCACAACCATCCGCCTCAATACCTCCACCACCACCCCACCTCCATCATAGACCTTCCCTCTAGTACGGTATGGCCGCTAGAACCATATTGCCTCTAGTACTTCTATTACGATTTTCCACTACCACCACCCTTCCCTGCTACCACCCTACCTCTACTTCCATCCTGGATCTACTACCATTTTTATCTCTACTACCATCCTACCTCCACTACCACCCTACCTCTACCACCAACCTACCTCTACCACCACCCTTCCTCTACCAGCATCCATCCTATACCACCATCCAACCTCTACTACCTCTCTTACTTCTACTACCACTTTACCTATACTGTCATCCTACCTCTACCACAATCCTACCTCTATCACCACCCTTCCTCTGCCACCATTCTACCTCTACTACCATCCTACCTCTGCCACCATCCTACCTCTAGTATCACCCTACCCGTTCTTCCCCTCTACATCCTATACGATCATGCACACCCTACCTCAAGTATCACCCTACCTCTGCCACCAGCCTACCCGTTCTTCCACCCTACCCAATCTTCCACCCTACCTCTACTTCCAGCCTGCTTCTACTACCATCTTACCTCTTCTATGAACATACGTCTACAAGCACCCTACCCGTTCTTCCATCCTACCTCTACTACCACTCTAAATCCTATACAATTCTGAACATCCTATCCCTACTACCATGCTACCTATATTGTTATCCTCCCTCTGCCACCATCTTACCTCTACCACCTTCTTACCTCTACAATCTCTCTTCTACTACCATCCTACTTTTACTACCACTCTACGTCTACTCCCATCCTACCTCTATTGCCATCCTACCACCACCCTACCTCTACCACCAAACTACCTCTTCCACCATTCTTCCTCTACTATACCAACGTCTACTACCACCCTACCCATTCTTCTGTCCTACCTCTACTGAAATCCTACGTCTACCCCCACCCTACTAGTTCTTCCATCCTAGTCTACCCCACCCTACCCATTGTTCCATCCTACCTCTGCTAACACCACCTAACCCGTTCTTCCATCCTACCTCTACTACCATCCTAAGTCTATCCCCATCCTACGTCTATCCCCACCCTACCCGTTCTTCCATCTCACCTGTAAGTGCCAACCTACGTCTACTACCAGTCTACCACCCTACCCGTTCTTCAATCCTACCTCTACTACAACCCTATCCGTTCTCCCATCCTACCTCAACTACCATTCTACGTCTACTGCCACCATACCCATTCTTCCATCCTACCTCTAGTACCATCCTACGTCTACCACCCTACCCGTTCTTTCATACTACCTCTACTACCATCCTACCCGTTCTTCCATGCTACCTTAACTATCATTCTACGTCTACTACCACCCTACCCGTTCTTCAATCCTACCTCTACTACAACCCTACCCGCTAATCTTCCATCCTACCTTAACTACCATTCTACGTCTACTACCACCTTACCTGTTCTTCCATCCTACCTCTACATACCATCCTACGTCCACCCCACCCTACCTGTTCTTCAATCCTACCTCTACTACATTCCTACGTGTACTACCACCCTACACGTTCTTCCACCCTACCTGTACTACCATCCTACGTCTACTACCACCCAACACATTATTCCATCCTACTTCTACTACCATCCTAAGTCTATCCTTATCCTACGTCTACCCTCATCGTATGTCTACCCCCACCCTACCCATTCTTCCATCCTACGGCCACCCCACCCTCCCCGTTCTTCCACCCTACATGTACCACCATCCTACGTCTACTACCACCCAACCCATTCTTCCATCCTACTTCTACTACCATCCTAAGTCTACCCAGGGAGGACCTCCCTGGTCTACCCCATCCTACGTCTATCCCCACCGTACCCGTTCTTCCATCTTGCCTCTAAATGCCATCCTACGTCTACTACCACCCTCCCGTTCTTCAATCCTACCTCTACTACAACCCTATCCGTTCTTCCATCCTACCTTAACTACCATCCTACATCTAGTACCACCCTACCTGTTCTTCCACCCTACCTCTGCTACCATCCTTCTTCTACTACCACCCTACCCATTCTTCCATCCTACTTCTACTACCATCCTACGTCTATCATCATCGTACGTCTACCCTCATCGTACGTCTGCCCCTCTACCCATTCTTTCATCCTACCTCTACTTCAACCCTACCCGTTCTTCCATCCTACCTCTACTACCATCCTTCGTCTACTACCACCCAACACATTCTTCCATCCTACCTCTACTATACCATCCTAAGTCTACCCAGGGAGGACCTCCCTGGTCTACCCCATCCTACATCTATCCCCACCGTACCCGTTCTTCCATCTTGTCTCTGAATGCCATCCTACGTCTACTACCACCCTACCCGTTCTTCAATCCTACCTCTACTACAACCCTATCCGTTCTTCCATCCTACCTTAACTACCATCCTACATCAAATACCACCCTACCTGTTCTTCCACCCTACCTCTGCTACCATCCTTCTTCTACTACCACCCTACCCATTCTTCCATCCTACTTCTACTACCATCCTACGTCTATCATCATCGTACGTCTACCCTCATCGTACGTCTGCCCCTCTACCCATTCTTTCATCCTACCTCTACTTCAACCCTACCCGTTCTTCCATCCTACCTCTACTACCATCCTTCGTCTACTACCACCACTGGCGTACTGGTGGGGGGCTTGGGGGGCGCTAGCCCCCCCAAATAAAATTAAACCATGACTTATTTTCAATTCCATACAAGTGATTTATAAATGTTCGTGATATATCACATGATTTTCAACAAAATGCGCGGTTCTCCATTTCTGTTGCAAACTGACACATTCCCAAATAGCCAGGAAGAGCAAAATGTTCTTTTTTATATGGGCCTTGGTGTCCACTAACAGTGATACTAGTACTAGTAGATAACCGTATATCCAGTTTAGCGAAAAGTCTGGATACCCGTATGTCCGGCCTAGAGTAGAGCTTATATCGCGGCAGCTCTAGGCGGTACGCGGGGGAATGCGCAGTCGCCTGCGCTCAGGGTTTGTTTTGGATGCGGCGAGGAGGGTCATTTCCGGAGGGAATGTTCCACAGGTGCGGATCCAGGGGGCGAGCGACCTTCCCCCGCAAAGAAAAAAAAGAGAGAGAGAGAGAGAAGGAAAAAAAGGAAAAGAGGAGATAAAGGGAAGGAAAAAGAGAAAGAAGAAAAGAAAAGGGGGATATCAGTTGCAATTTTCCCGCCAACAAGTTGTGGATCGGCGGGGAGGGGGCCAAAGGCCCTTGCCTCTCCCCCGCCGCCGCCAAAAAAAGAGAGAAGGGAAATTGAAAGAGGAGAGCTAAAAGGGAACAAAAAAGAGGAAGAAGAAAAGAAAGGGTGAAAAGAAGGGGAGATCAGTTGCGTTTAATCCCGCCAACAACATGTGGATCAGGGGGCGAAAGGCCCTTGCCTCCCTAGCAAACCTAAAAGAGAGAGAAGGAAGGGAAGGGAAAGGGAAGGGAAGGGGGAGGAAAAGGTAAGGAAAGAAAGAGAGAAAGAAGATAGGTAGGGGAGGTCATTTGCGATTTTCCCCGCCAAGGTGTAGTTTTTTTTTGGGGGCCACAGGCGTACCGATGGGGGCAATTAGTGTCCTGCCAGTGTCACAATAAAATTCAAACGTGGATCATTTCTAATTCGATACCGGTGATTTACAAATGTTGCTGAAATGACATAATAATCCGAGATTTTTCCTCACTTTTTATTAAATTATACTTTTTATGCGTTTGTTGGAAAATTACAAATTCCTAAATTTACAGTCAGGCAAGAAATATGCTTATTTAGAGGCTTACATAGCAGGGCCGCAGAACGACGGGGCTCCGCCCCCCACTTTTTGGAAAACAGTATACTAAACAGGCGCGGATCTACGGGGGGTTTAGGGGGCTTAACCCCCCCCCCCTTGGGCCGCCCAAAAAAGGGGAAAAAAGAAAGAAAGAACGCACACTGGAGAGAAACCTTTCAAGTGCAAATATTGTGAGAAGATATTCAACTCATCTGGTAACTTAACCAAACACATGATAACTCTGGATATAACTGTGTATTAAACTGTTACTTGATTTAACAAGACGTTATCATGCACTGCTTTATGGTCTCCATTGTGTTAGTAGATGCCAGGAAAACATCACTTACGAGGGTTCAAAATAGCCCCCAAATCGCCTCCCCGCTACGCGGCTCGCGGATGATGCTCCGCATCACTTTTGATGTTCGAAATAGCCCCCCAAAATCGCCTCGCCGCTACGCGGCTGGTGGACGATGCTCCGCATCGTCATTGGGTCAAATTGTTTAGCTGTTACTTGATTTAAAAAGGCGTTATCAAGCACTGCTTTTTGTGGTCTCCATTGTGTTAGTAGATGCCAGGAAAACATCACTTACGAGGGTTCAAAATAGCCCCCCAAAAAAAAAACGCCTCGCTACGCGGCTCGTGGACGATGCTCCGCATCACTTATGGTGTTCGAAATAGCCCCCCAAAATCGCCTCGCCGCTACGCGGCTGGTGGACGATGCTCCGCATCGTCATTGGGTCAAATTGTTTTAGCTGTTACTTGATTTAAAAGACGTTATCAAGCACTGCTTTTGTGGTCTCCATTGTGTTAGTAGATGCCAGGAAAACATCGCTTACGGGCCGGGGGTTCAAAATAGCCCCCCAAAATCGCCTCGCCGCTTCGCGGCTCGTGGACAATGCTCCGCATTGTCATTTGGTCAAACCGCCCCTCCCTTAGCAAAAGCTAGATCCGCCCCTGCTAAAGAGAAATAGAAAGAAAGAGAGAAAGAAAGAAAGAATAGTGACCTGCCAGTGACACAAAATAATGAGGTATCAAAATATGCTCATCTGACCGTAATTAAATGCCTAAAACCCCAGAACTTCCGGTTGCTCAGCCCTCGAACCCACCAAGGGCCTTAAGGCGGGCCCCTGAATGCTTATCTGACCGTTATAAAATGCCTAAAACCCCTGAGCTTCCGGGGGCTCTGTCCCCTGGATTCAAACTAGGGCCCTAAGGCAGGCCCCTGGATGCTCATCTAACGGTAATTTAATGCCTAAAACCCCTGAGCTTCTGGGGGCTCCGCAACTGGACCCCACGCCAATTATAGTGTCCTGCCAGTGTCACAAATAAGGTATTAAAAATGCTAATCTGACCGTAATTAAATGCCTAACCCCCCTGAACTTCCGAAGGCTCTGCCCCCTCGTACCCACCAGGGGCCTTAAGAAGGGCCCCTGAATGAATGCTTATCTGACCGTTATAAAATGCATGAAACCCCTGAGCTTCTAGGGGCTCCGCCCCCTGGACCCCACGCCAATTAGTGTCCTGCCAGTGTCCCAAATAAGATATCAAAATATGCTCATCTGACCGTAATTGAACGTCTAAAACCCTGAGCCTCCAGGGGCTCTGCCCTCTGGACCCCACCTAGGGCCTAAGGCGGGCCCCTGGATACTCATTTGACCGTAATTTATTGCCTAAAACCCCTGAACTTCCGGTGGCTCTGCCCCCTCGACCCCACCAGGGGCCCTAAGGCGGGCCCCTGAATGCTTATCCGACCGTTATAAAATGCCTTAAACCCTGAGCTTCTGGGGCTCCGCCCCTGGACCCCGCCCCCTGGACCCACGCCAATTAGTGTCCTGCCAGTGTCACAAATAAGGTATCAAAATATGATAATCTGACCGTAATTAAACGCCTACGTCAGGTCCCTGGATACTCATTTGACAGTAATTTATTGCCTAAAACCCCTGAGCTTCCGGGGGCTCCGCCCCCTGGATCCCACGCCAATTAGTGACCTGCCAGTGTCACAAATAGGGTATCAAAATATGCTCATCTGACCGTAATTAAATGCCTAAAAACCTGAGCTTCGGAGGCTCCGCCCCTCGACCCCACCAGGGGCCTAAGCCCCTAAACCCTGAGCTTCCGAGGCTCCGCCCCCTGGACCCCACGCCAATTAGTGACCTGCCAGTGTTACAAATAGGGTATCAAAATATGCTCATCTGACCGTTATAAAATGCCTCAAATCCCTGAGTTTTGGGGGCTCAGCCCCCTGGACCCCACGCCAATTTTGAAAAAGGTTTCAAAATATGCTCATCTGGACCGTAATTAAATGCCCCTAGACCCCACGCCAATTTACACTAGGCTCTACCTGATCGTAAATACTTTACCCCCCCCCCATCCCCTTTGAAAAACGTTCAGCGGGGCCTGCATGTAAAAGTGGGTGATGCGGATTTTTTGTCTGCCAGCCCCCCCAAACTTTTTTGTTCATTACGCCACTGACTACCACCCAACACATTCTTCCATCCTACCTCTACTATACCATCCTAAGTCTACCCAGGGAGGACCTCCCTGGTCTACCCCATCCTACATCTATCCCCACCGTACCCGTTCTTCCATCTTGCCTCTAAATGCCATCCTACGTCTACTACCACCCTACCCGTTCTTCAATCCTACCTCTACTACAACCCTATCCGTTCTTCCATCCTACCTTAACTACCATCCTACATCTAGTACCACCCTACCTGTTCTTCCACCCTACCTCTGCTACCATCCTTCTTCTACTACCACCCTACCCATTCTTCCATCCTACTTCTACTACCATCCTACGTCTATCATCATCGTACGTCTACCCTCATCGTACGTCTGCCCCTCTACCCATTCTTTCATCCTACCTCTACTTCAACCCTACCCGTTCTTCCATCCTACCTCTACTACCATCCTTCGTCTACTACCACCCAACACATTCTTCCATCCTACCTCTACTATACCATCCTAAGTCTACCCAGGGAGGACCTCCCTGGTCTACCCCATCCTACATCTATCCCCACCGTACCCGTTCTTCCATCTTGTCTCTGAATGCCATCCTACGTCTACTACCACCCTACCCGTTCTTCAATCCTACCTCTACTACAACCCTATCCGTTCTTCCATCCTACCTTAACTACCATCCTACATCAAATACCACCCTACCTGTTCTTCCACCCTACCTCTGCTACCATCCTTCTTCTACTACCACCCTACCCATTCTTCCATCCTACTTCTACTACCATCCTACGTCTATCATCATCGTACGTCTACCCTCATCGTACGTCTGCCCCTCTACCCATTCTTCCATCCTACCTCTACTTCAACCCTACCCGTTCTTCCATCCTACCTCTACTACCATCCTTCGTCTACTACCACCCAACACATTCTTCCATCCTACCTCTACTATACCATCCTAAGTCTACCCAGGGAGGACCTCCCTGGTCTACCCCATCCTACGTCTATCCCCACCGTACCCGTTCTTCCTTCTTGCCTCTAAATGCCATCCTACGTCTACTACCACCCTACCCGTTCTTCAATCCTACCTCTACTACAACCCTATCCGTTCTTCCATCCTACCTTAACTACCATCCTACATCTAGTACCACCCTACCTGTTCTTCCACCCTACCTCTGCTACCATCCTTCTTCTACTACCACCCTACCCATTCTTCCATCCTACTTCTACTACCATCCTACGTCTATCATCATCGTACGTCTACCCTCATCGTACGTCTGCCCCTCTACCCATTCTTCCATCCTACCTCTACTTCAACCCTACCTGTTCTTCCATCCTACCTTAACTACCATTCGACGTCTACTACCACCCTACCCATTCTTCCATCCTACCTCTACTACCATCCTACCCATTCTTCCATCCTACCTCTACTTCAACCCTACCCGTTCTTCCATCCTACCTCTACTACCATCCTTCGTCTACTACCACCCAACACATTCTTCCATCCTACCTCTACTATACCATCCTAAGTCTACCCAGGAGGACCTCCTGGTCTACCCCATCCTACGTCTATCCCCACCGTACCCGTTCTTCCATCTTGCCTCTAAATGCCATCCTACGTCTACTACCACCCTACCCGTTCTTCAATCCTACCTCTACTACAACCCTATCCGTTCTTCCATCCTACCTTAACTACCACCCTACATCTAGTACCACCCTACCTGTTCTTCCACCCTACCTCTGCTACCATCCTTCTTCTACTACCACCCTACCCATTCTTCCATCCTACTTCTACTACCATCCTACGTCTATCATCATCGTACGTCTACCCTCATCGTACGTCTGCCCCTCTACCCATTCTTCCATCCTACCTCTACTTCAACCCTACCTGTTCTTCCATCCTACCTTAACTACCATTCGACGTCTACTACCACCCTACCCATTCTTCCATCCTACCTCTACTACCATCCTACCCATTCTTCCATCCTACTTCTACTACCATCCTACGTCTATCATCATCGTACGTCTACCCTCATCGTACGTCTGCCCCTCTACCCATTCTTCCATCCTACGGCCACCCCACCCTCCCCGTTCTTCCACCCTACATGTTCCACCATCCTACGTCTACTACCACCCAACCCATTCTTCCATCCTACTTCTACTACCATCCTAAGTCTACCCAGGGAGGACCTCCCTGGTCTACCCCATCCTACGTCTATCCCCACCGTACCCGTTCTTCCATCTTGCCTCTAAATGCCATCCTACGTCTACTACCACCCTACCCGTTCTTCAATCCTACCTCTACTACAACCCTATCCGTTCTTCCATCCTACCTTAACTACCATCCTACATCTAGTACCACCCTACCTGTTCTTCCACCCTACCTCTGCTACCATCCTTCTTCTACTACCACCCTACCCATTCTTCCATCCTACTTCTACTACCATCCTACGTCTATCATCATCGTACGTCTACCCTCATCGTACGTCTGCCCCTCTACCCATTCTTCCATCCTACCTCTACTTCAACCCTACCTGTTCTTCCATCCTACCTTAACTACCATTCGACGTCTACTACCACCCTACCCATTCTTCCATCCTACCTCTACTACCATCCTACCCATTCTTCCATCCTACTTCTACTACCATCCTACGTCTATCATCATCGTACGTCTACCCTCATCGTACGTCTACCCCTCTACCCATTCTTCCATCCTACCTCTACTTCAACCCTACCACTACTACCATCCTACCCGTTCTTCCATCCTACCTCTACTACCATCCTACCTCTACATACCGTCCTACGTCCACCCCAACCTACCTGTTCTTCAATCCTACCTCTACTACATTCCTATACTACCACCCTACACGTTCTTTCACCCTACCTGTACTACCATCCTTCGTCTACTACCACCCAACACATTCTTCCATCCTACCTCTACTATACCATCCTAAGTCTACCCAGGGAGGACCTCCCTGGTCTACCCCATCCTACGTCTATCCCCACCGTACCCGTTCTTCCATCTTGCCTCTAAATGCCATCCTACGTCTACTACCACCCTATCCGTTCTTCAATCCTACCTCTACTACAACCCTATCTGTTCTTCCATCCTACCTTAACTACCATTCTACGTTTACTACCACCTTACCTGTTCTTCCATCCTACCTCTACATACCATCCTACGTCCACCCCACCCTACCTGTTCTTCAATCCTACCTCTACTACATTCCTACGTGTACTACCACCCTACACGTTCTTCCACCCTACCTGTACTACCATCCTACGTCTACTACCACCCAACACATTATTCCATCCTACTTCTACTACCATCCTAAGTCTATCCTTATCCTACGTCTACCCTCATCGTATGTCTACCCCCACCCTACCCATTCTTCCATCCTACGGCCACCCACCCTTCCCGTTCTTCCACCCTACATGTACCACCATCCTACGTCTACTACCACCCAACCCATTCTTCCATCCTACTTCTACTACCATCCTACGTCTATCCTTATCCTACGTCTACCCTCATCGTACGTATACCCCTACCCTACCCATTCTTCCATCCTACCTCTACTTCAACCCTACCCGTTCTTCCATCCTACCTCTACTACCATCCTTCGTCTACTACCACCCAACACATTCTTCCATCCTACCTCTACTATACCATCCTAAGTCTACCCAGGGAGGACCTCCCTGGTCTACCCCATCCTACGTCTATCCCCACCGTACCCGTTCTTCCATCTTGCCTCTAAATGCCATCCTACGTCTACTACCACCCTACCCGTTCTTCCATCCTACCTCTACTACCATCCTACCTCTACATACCGTCCTACGTCCACCCCACCCTACCTGTTCTTCAATCCTACCTCTACTACATTCCTACGTGTACTACCTGCCTACACGTTCTTTCACCCTACCTGTACTACCATCCTTCGTCTACTACCACCCAACACATTCTTCCATCCTACCTCTACTATACCATCCTAAGTCTACCCAGGGAGGACCTCCCTGGTCTACCCCATCCTACGTCTATCCCCACCGTACCCGTTCTTCCATCTTGCCTCTAAATGCCATCCTACGTCTACTACCACCCTACCCGTTCTTCAATCCTACCTCTACTACAACCCTATCCGTTCTTCCATCCTACCTTAACTACCATCCTACATCTAGTACCACCCTACCTGTTCTTCCACCCTACCTCTGCTACCATCCTTCTTCTACTACCACCCTACCCATTCTTCCATCCTACTTCTACTACCATCCTACGTCTATCATCATCGTACGTCTACCCTCATCGTACGTCTGCCCCTCTACCCATTCTTTCATCCTACCTCTACTTCAACCCTATCTGTTCTTCCATCCTACCTTAACTACCATCCTACATCTAGTACCACCCTACCTGTTCTTCCACCCTACCTCTGCTACCATCCTACTTCTACTACCACCCTACCCGTTCTTCCATTCTACGTCTACTACCACCCAACCCATTTTTCCATCCTACTTCTACTACCATCCTACGTCTATCATCATCGTACGTCTACCCTCATCGTACGTCTGCCCCTCTACCCATTCTTCCATCCTACTTCTACTTCAACCCTACCTGTTCTTCAATCCTACCTTAACTACCATCCTACGTCTACTACCACCCTACCCGTTCTTCCATCCTACCTCTACTACCATCCTACCTCTACTACCATCCTACCCGTTCTTCCATCCTACCTCTACTTCCATCCTACCTCTACTACCACCCTACCCGTTCTTCCATCCTACCTTAACTACCATCCTACGTCTACTACCACCCTACCCATTCTTCCATCCTACCTCTACTACCATCCTACCTCTACTACCACCCTGCGTCTATTACCATCCTACCTTAACTACCATTCTACCTATACTACCATCCTACCTCTACTACCATCCTACCCGTTCTTCCACCCTACCTCTACTACCATCCTACCTCTACTACCATCCTACCCGTTCTTCCATCCTACCTCTACTACCATCCTGCGTCTATTACCATCCTACCTTAACTACCATTCTACGTCTACTACCACCCTACCCATTCTTCCATCCTACCTCTACTACCATCCTTCCTCTACTACCATCCTACCCGTTCTTCCATCCTACCTCTACTACCATCCTACCTCTACTACCACCCTACCCATTCTTCCATCCTACCTCTACAACCATCCTACCCATTCTTCCATCCTACTTCTACTTCCATCCTACGTCTATCAGCATCGTACGTCTACCCCTCTACCCATTCTTCCATCCTACCTCTACGTCTACTACCATCCTACGTCTACTACGAGGGGCGGTTAAAAATAAGATGGTAACGTTAATTTTACCTTAGAGTTTAAATTGTTTAGTGACAAGATGCTCCAGACTTATTGAGGTATCAATCGTGCATTTTGTTTGTTATTCTTAATTGAATTCAAGTATCAAGTTTATTTGTCTTCCAGAAATCACATGTAACAAAATATAATAGAGTATAATCATAACACATTAACAGTACGATGTAGAATACAGAAAGACGAGGAGACCTTGGTTGAAGCACAGCTTGTAAAGTTAAGGTCCCTCAGATGATGTGACAAAGATAACTGATTCATGAATACAACAAATAATCTATATGGAATATATAAAGCTATTTACAAAATACACTCAGAAAACAAGTACCCAACGATGCATCCACCAGAACCTGGGGCCAGTGGACGTGCATTGAGACTTGAGAGTATTTATAGTGAAGGTTGTCCTTAAGTATGGTAAATGCACAATCCCAAGCTGACACCACATCTCTGAGTGCAGCGGACAAGCAGGGATATATGGTATATGTACAGATGGAATTGTTTCATTCCAGAGTATGGTAATCACAAGGATTCATTCATTCTGGTACTTTGGCACTTAAAGATTTAAAGAAGAAAATAACAATTCAAAACTAGCTGAAGTGTTTTTGCGTACTTTTAATGTACCCGGTTCCTAAAATCACAAGTTGCTTAGACTTTATTTTTTTCCTAAACATCTATTCAACCAACGTGATGGTAGAAATACAAATATGAAATAATCCAGATAATATCCAGATATAACAAGCCTGTTATTTAAAGGAGCTATGGCTTTAGCATTTTATCGTATTTCGTTCTTATTGCTTATTTTAGTTACCACAACTAATTTGTTTCCACATTGTTGCACTCATGCGCGGATGCAGGGGGCGAGCGGGCATCCCCCCACCGTAAAAGAGAGAGAGAGAAAAGAAGAGACAGGACAAGAGGAGAGAAAGGGAAAGAAAGAAGAAAATAAAAGGGAGGAAAAGGAGATCGGGGGGAGGGCCGAAAGGGCCTTGCCTCCCAGGCTATTACCCCACCCCCCTCCATCAAAAAAAAAAAAAAAGGAAGGAAAAAGAGAAAAAGAGGGAGAAGAAAAGAAGGGATATCAGTTGTAATTTTGCCGCCAACAAGTTGTGGATCGAGGGGGCAAAGGCTTTAGCCTCCGCCCCGCCAAAAAAAAAGGGAGAAGGAAGGGAAAGAGGAGAGCTAAAGGGAACAAAAAGAGGAAGAAGGGAGATCAGTTGCGATTAATCCCGCGCTCAACAACGTGTGGATCGGGGTTGAAAAGCCCTTGCCTGCCCCCCATCAAACCTAAAAGAGAGAGAAGAAAGGGAATGAAAAGGGAAATAGGAGAGAAAGGGAAAGAAGAAAAAAAAGAAAGGTAGGGGAGATCAGTTGCGATTTTCCCGCCAACGAGGTGTAGATCGGGGAAAGGGGGGCATTCAAACGTGTTTTTTTCTAATGGTCGATGCCGGCGATTTAATAATGTTACTGAAGTGGCATAATTGTCCGAGATTTGTCCTCACTTTTTAGTAAGTTATACAATTTTATGCGTTTGTTGGAAAATTACAAATCTAAATTTACAGTCAGGCAAGAAAAATGCTTACTAAGAGGCCTACATGTCAGGGCCTGTGAAATAATATTTTATTACGATCTTTTCAGGCACATGGCAAACCATGGCTAATCAATTGAAGCTTGATTGTTTACAGTTTTCGAATCATGAAAAAGTATAATAAAGAGATATAGAAAGAAAGAAAGAGAAAGAAAGAAAGAATAATGACCTGCCAGTGTCGCAAATAATGAGGTATCAAAATATGCTCAACTGGTGGTGATTAAATGCCTAAAACCCTTGAGCTTCCGAGGGCTCTGCCCCCTGGATTCCGCCTAGGACCCTAAGGCGGGCCTCTAAATGCTTATCTTACGGTAATCCTAAAAACCCCGAGCTTCTGTTGCTCCGCCCCCTGGACTCCACGCCGAATAGTGTTCTACCAGTGTCACATACAAGGTATCAAAATATGCTCATCTGAAAATAATTAAATGCCTAAAACCCCTGAGCTTCCGAGGGCTCCGCCCCCTCCACCCCACCTAGGGCCCTAAGGCGGGCCCCTAGATGCTCATCTGACGGTAATGTAATGCCTAAAACCCCTGAACTTCCGGGGCTCTGCCCCCTGGACCCCATCTAGGGCCCTAAGGTGGGATCCTGGATGCTCATCTGACGGTAATGTAATGCCTGAAACCCCTGAACTTACGAGAGATCCGCCCCTTTGGACCCCATGCCAATTAGTGACCTGCCAGTGTCACGAATAAGGTATGAAATAAGCTCTTCTGACCGTAATAAATGCCCTATAGGGGAGAAAGTGATATGAAAAACTTTGAGGAAGTCAACTCACGCAATTTCCATTCAATTTAATTGATCTACTTCCACACTATCCCCTAAAATGATTTCAAGTGATCTGATGCAGTGAAACTACTACTACTACTACTACTACTACTACTACTACTACTACTACTACTACTCAATTGCCACCACCACCACCACCACTGCACCAACAGCAACTGCCACCACCACTGCTGCCACTACCACCACCACTACCACCACCAGCACACCACCACCAGCACCAGCACCACCACCACTACCACCACTAGCACCACCACTACTAACAACACCGCCACCACCACCACCAGCACCAGCAGCACCAATACCACCACCACCACCACCACCACCACAACCCCACCACTACCAGCACCACACTTCCCTCTCACCACCAATACCACCTCACCACTACCACCACCAGCAGCAGCAGCACCACCACCAGCAGCAAAGCACACCACCACCACTACCAGCACTCACCACGACCACTACCGCAACTACCACTGACTCACCACCACTACAACCACCAGCATACCAGCAACAGCATACCAGCACGGCTCAACAGCAACAATTACCACTACCACTACCACTACTACCAGCACCACTACTACTACCACCACCACCACCAGCTAACCACCACCACCACCACACCACCACCATCACCACCACTACCACTACTCACCACTACTCACACAACCACAAGCACTACAAACACCAAAAACATACCACTCACCAGCATACCACCACCACCACCACCACCACTACCAACTTACCAGCACCAATCACCACCACCAACACCACCACCACCACAACCACCACTACTAGCACCATAATTCACCACCAGCATACAGCACCACTACCACCACCACCACCACTACTACTACTACTACAACAACAACTACTACCAATAGCAATTAATTACTCATTGTTACTACTACTAGCACACTACCACTACTACTACTACTACTACTACTACTACTACTACTACTACTACTATTACTACTTCTACTATTTGTGACTCTGGCAGGTCACTAATTGGCATGGGGTCCAGGGGGCGGAGCCCCCGGAAACTCAGGGGTTTTATGCATTACGATCAGATTAGCATCAAAGGGCCTGCCTTAGGGCCCTAGGTGGATTCCAGGGGGCAGAGCCCCCATAAGCTCAGGGGTAGGTATCAAATCACGGTCAGATAAGGGGGAGGCAAGGGCCTTTCGCCCCCGATCCACACCTTGTTGGCGGGGAAAATCACTCATGATCTCCCCTACCTTTCTTCTCCTCTTTTCCTTTCCCTTCTTTCTCTTTTAAGTTTGCAGGGGGAGAGGGGCAAGGGCCTTTCGGTCCCCTGATCCATACATTGTTGGCCGAATTAATCGCAACTGATCTCCCTTGTTTTCATCCTTTTCTTTTCTTCTTCCTCGTTTTGTTCCCTTTAGCTCTCCTCTTTCCTTTCCTTTCCCTTTTTTTTGCGGGGGGAGGCAAGGGCCTTTAGGTCCCATCCCAGATCCACAACTTGTTGGCGGGAGAATCGCAACTTTTTCTTTTCTTCGTCCTCTTTATTTCATTCCCTTTATCTCCCTTTTTCCTTTTTTCTTTCCATTTCCTTCCTTCTCTCTCTTATTTTGCTGGGGAGGCAACAACCTGGGAGACAAGGCCCTTTCGCCCCCGATCTCCTTTTCCCTTTTCTTTCTGCTTCCTCTTCTTTCTTTCCCTTCTCTCTCTCTCTTTCCCTTTCCCTTCTTTTCCTTCTCTCTCTCTCTCTCTCTTTTATTCTTTTTTGGCGGGGAGGCTAGGCCCCCTGCCCCCTGGATCTGCGCCTGGGGGAGGCAACTGCCAATGTCCACATTTCCTGAAACATCCCAGAGTACAGAAGAAGAACTTATCAATTGCACTCAGCGCTCCAAATCCTTTGAACTTTCTGCACTACTAAATGTCTAATCACTTTTGTCCAGTTAATATACCGAGATACTGGCCAAAATCAGAGGAATATCTACAATAAAGCACCTTTTGGCTCAAAATTTATATTTCACACACTACATCACTCATTGAAATTGATATCAGGATGAAGGTATTTTAATTATCCATCTTTTGACACCAAATACATGGTGATTAGAGGTTTTAGTTAAAAGTTATCTTTAAAACTCGATGTAAACACACCAAATAGGTCCTTAATACACTAATGCACGTATATGCATACAGTTAATACACATGTGGGCAAAAATGTTGTTTTGTGGAAATCAAATCAATGACTTTGGATTGCTATAACTTTTTATTGAAAAGATATATAAACCTCTCCCTCGCACAGGATATTGTCTTTGTACATAGGCAAATTCTTGGAAAGTTATGAAAAATGCACCTCTCTGATTTTGATATATGGAAAATAATCTTTTTGATAAAATTCAATATTTCGAAAAAATCACCAAAAATCATGTTTTTACTTAAATTTGCTATGTAAATTAATCCTAATTTCGTTGAAATAGGTATCAAAATGTAGATAATTTAATTTTCTTTCATATGACACCAAACTCATGGTGGTTCAAGGTTTCCTTACAATATTATTTACAAAATACTAATTTGTCGTCAAAGGGCCGCTTTTGGGGAGGGGCTCCCCTGGCCACACCCACCACTTAGAACGTGCCAGACGGTCGATTTGTTAGATGGAGCTATGCGATCTTTACATCTGTGCACATGAAAATTGGTTTCCCTTCCAGCTAGGTTGACCCCCTGGCTCCCGGACTATCAAGTTTAGTATCATTTATGTATATTGTTTCCCATTACTGCCTCTGTAAACTGTGAGCGGACCAGTCCGTTGTAAGAAAGATTTGCCTACGGAGCGTCAAACAATGAAAAGCTGACTTATTATTTGGTTCCACAAGTCGGGCAATCCTTGAACAATCGCTGAGGTTGTCAGCAGCTTTTCTTTTTAAAAATGAACATAGGGCCTATTATCAAGCTGATTTATTGATAACAAGGAGTGAAGCATGAGAGGAAACTCTGCATAAGCTTTTCCCAAAATCCCATAAGTGCTAAATAAAAACCTCGCAAATAACATAATTCCCCATACCACCTTGTTAACATTTATGAATTGTGACACAGCCCGCCCGTGGTTCCCCGTCTTTTTGAAACTCAAATTTTCATACCTTAAGTACACGGTGAAAAACGCCCACTCTTTTATTGTTGTTTTTTTTTCTCGGAATTGTGCCTTCCCTACAAAACCCTGGATCTGCACAGGCTGCATTGTATTTCTGTCGGGTAAAGCTATCGAGAGGACGTTGGTGGTCGTTAGCGTCTTTTGCTCCTATCTTTATTACCGTAATCAATCGATGGTTATGTTTTCCTTAAGAACAAATTTAATATACTATGATTGGTCAAAGGAACAGAATCTCACATTTCCAAAAAATAAACGAGCGTATGACCTTAAATAATCATCAGGTAAAAATGAAAGTGGAAGTTGAAAAAAAAATGGTAAGGGATGCACGAGCTTAAAGCCCCACTGCACTACTTATAGGTACTTGCGCCCTCTATACATCCAACAATGCCTAAGCGGTACCCGTTGATCCCCATGATGCCCTTTTTCTTACGTTAACTGAGAGCTGATTTGATGAGATAACCTCTTATCAGTGACCTTGCAGGGAGGTCTAGTAATCCCTCCATGCCAAACTAGTGCAGAGGGGCTTTAGATTCGTGCATGTTTTCCTTTGGTTTGTCTGGTGCGCATCAAACACTTTGTCTCTCTTTGCCTCTTGTTATATTTATTCTTTCTTTCTCCTCCTCCCCTTCACAAATTGTACGTCAAATTTGGTTAGACTCCCCGGAGGAGGGGGACACATGCCCCTGTGCCCCCCCCCCCCCGATTTACAACTGCAAGCATTATCATATTGGGCTGATATGATATACTGCGCGGCGCAATACTAGAATTGAAAGGAGTAAGAGAGGGAACAAACAAGAACAACACAATAGACTATAACTGAATGAAAGGCAAACAAAAATTGCGGGTGGTAAGATGCACAATGCATTGATTTCATTGTGATTATGATATTGTATAAGAAGCGGGAATCCCCCATCCACTTTGACCTTACGACGCCATAATATTATTCATTCAGGTAACGTACATGTAATATATACCAGAGTTGTCGTTAATTGCATCAAACCTTCGCGAGGGTGTGTGGGCGTGAGGACTATATTTCAACAGAGTTGGATGATTTTATGATAATTTACCCCCTATCTCTTCTGCATCAAACTGTCTTGTTTTAATACCTACAATTTCAACACGCCTATTGTGATTATTATGGTTCGTTCATCTACAGTAGACCCACACCAAGAGAGATTGTATACGCCATCTTCGAATCCGCCATGTTCACGTTCAACAATCGTTTAATACTCCTTGGCCGCTATGTTCCTTTGCCTCATACCGTCATGTGACGCCATTTTATATTCTTTTTCATTGGTAAGTAGGACCCCGCGGGGTTTTTTCAAAATCATTATTTCATAACACTAGTATCATCAATCATAGCAACTTTGTATGTCATTATAATTTAAAGCGTAATTATTGCCACTCACACATTTTAAAGGTAACACCTAAAATTGCACTTGAAGAATCGACAGCTTGCCAAGGTTTTGTTCTCAAACAACCAAACGAATTCTCACTTCGGATATTAACGGGTATTCAATCCTAATTCATTTATTTTTATCTGATCACAAATCTCGGTTTTTCCACCAAGGATTCTCGGAAACGAATTTCCCTGAATTTATTTCGATACATGATATTTAGTTTCGATATGTTTTTGTATCCCTCTTGCCCTCCCTCCCTTCCACCCCCTTCCCCAACCCAGCCTCCCTTCCTCCTTTCCTTCCTCCCTCAGTCAAACGTCTACATCTATATCATAATTTGTTTAAAATGTTATTGGCTAACAGAATCGGACATAGGACCAGTTCCCATATGTATTTTTTTTTTAAGTAGGCGGACACTTCGTCCAAAATAATTGCATTCTCCTGTAACATGTTATTTCACTTGAATAAATGAAATAACATTCAGAACGGTGGTGTATAGCCACAGGGAACAGGGGACACGAACCCCCACCCACGAAAGAAGAAGAAGAAAATAAGAGAACATGAGAAAGAAATTGGGGAAAGGAGATGAGAAGGCAACATGAAAAGAAGATAATCTGACACTCTCCCACACCCTCTTTATCAGTCTATATTCGAATTAAATCAAGTGAGTGAGACCGGGGACCCCTCGATGTCTGGATCCTCGCTACGTCATTGATATGCTTGGGTTTTTAGTGCAGTTTGCCTTCATTGGCTAATGCTTTGTCGGGCAGGACCCTGACAAGCGTTACTGTGTCACTGGTGACTTTTTAGTTTGCATGAACTTTCTATACATCTGTGAACAGTTATAATATGTTAATTAATATTAGTAATCATAATAATGATAATAATAATAATAATAATAATAATAATAATAATAATAATAATAATAATAATAATAATAATAATAATAATAATAATAATAATAATAATAATAATAATAATAATAATGATAATGATAATAGTGATGATGATAATACTAATGTTAAAATAATAATAATAATAATAATAATAATAATAATAATAATGATAATGATAATAGTGATGATGATAATACTAATGTTAAAATAATAATAATAATAATAATAATAATAATAATAATAATAATAATAATAACAATAACAATAATAATAATAATAATAATAATGCCTATTCTTGTATAGCGCATAACACATTATAAGTAAGTCACTATGCGCTTGGGAAGAAAGAGAAAAGAAATTGTGCTTATCGATGGATCACTTTTGTTACAGAAAGATTAATCATCTTTTCAAGTTCATGTATCTTTCTGACAGTCTTATTAAGCGTTACAAATAATTTATACATTAATAAAAAATAAAAAGGTGTAATGATCAGTTCTTTTTCTGTTATGTTTCTGATCACTTCTTTCCAATTTGTCTCAATGAGAAATTGTTAGTTGGAATTTCTTTTATACGGTTTAAGTTATACTAATGTGAATATGACCACCATCATTACCACGTATTAATCTATCTGCACAACATTCCATGTTGACTCATTATTTTGGAAGTTTGTGTGTACATGTAGCTTCACAAATAACAACAAAGGGAAATAAAGATGCTTGATTACAGAGTCAATAAAATCAAATGGGTGAACGTCACGACGATTATAGCCAATTCTAATTTTCCTATAATATCTTATATCTTTTATTTACTTCATTAATTGATAGGATATCAAAACATTCCATTTTAGCTGACGTATGCCTATTTAATTGTCATCCATGCCAAATATATCTCTCGAAATTTCACATATCGAGTGACGAGTATCAAAGTTCAAGTACCATGAATTTTGTATTTGACAAACGCGAAAATGAGAGAAATATCAAGAGATGCAGAAATACAAGCCAAAATGTCCTAATGTATTTGGTCTACATACTTACATGGGAAGAATCAGACTGTATTATTGTCTTGATGAGGTTCCGTTTCTGTAACTCAGAATGAACAACATGCCAGTACGAGTATGGTATTTTTTTATGTTGGTGATTAAAGGCCCTCTAAAGTGTTGGGAGCCCCCAAAATTTGATGGCAAAATTTCACTTAAGTTATGTGAAAGAGGATGTCATTTAAGACACATTTATGCAAGGATTTTCAAAACAAATGTGTTTGAAGTCGAATATTGATGAAAGGATACAAACTTTAGGTTTTGTGCATACAATAGAAAACCCAAATTATGTATTCTTTCATTTACATTTGTCTTCAAACACCTTTGTGTTTTTTTTTTTGGGGGGGGGGGATTTTTGCAGAAGCGTTCTTAAATGACATCCTCTTTTACTTTATGATACAATTTACGTGAAATTTTGCCATCAAATTTTTGGCGATTTTGGGGCTCCCAACACTTTAGAGGGGCTTCAATAGTCGCGATCAGTGGCGGTTTTTAGTTTGTTTATTCGTTGTTTGTTTTTATATACCTCATACATAGATTGTCATTCACTGATTGGTCAAAACTATAGCACAAGACAAGGAGCATTTCGATCTATCATTGCGTCAGAGGGTTTGATAGTACTATCAAACCCTGTGATAGGACTCCTAACCCCTCCGCGACTTTTGCACACACAAATGCCTCCAGCGCGCAACTTGCGCGGTGTCAGCTAGCTAGGGCGCTCACGCATTGCAATTTACGCGGAGCCGCAGTGACTGCAGTACCTGTAAAGCGCCTGCTAAACATATTTACATCTTCTATATGTTTCATCTGGTCTACTTGTTGTAAAAATTCCCCATACAGGTATTAACATTAAACTGCTGTGGATGAATGAAACATTGAATGATATAAATATGACCTAGAGCAGCTAGACCTATTCATGAATCAATAAAAAGGATGAGGTATATAAAACAAATATGGACTGCTCTGTAATCGGATGGTGGTTGAAACTATCACTCCCTCGGTGGTGTTCATACCGGCCGGCTTCGCCTCGGGGGTGATAGAAGGGCAGGTATGAACAACACCTTGGGAGTGATAGTTTGCACCATCATCCTCATGAGCAGTCAATGTTTGTATAATATCTCATATTTGTATTTATCAGGAAACTTCATGGTACATGAATATTTTGCTTTATAAAACATTGTATAATAACGAATTTGAAAATAACAGATAAACGAACAATTATTGTATATCTACTTATGTGTTTTGCTTGACAGATAATTTTTCATTGGAAGGCTCCTAAAAAACCTTTTTGCTTGTCAGGGATAGTTCAACTTAACCCGCAGCTCAAATGAAATTGATGTAGTATTAATATTGGAATCATTCCCTGGACTTTGTAAATTTTGTTATTCCAGACGAGATGGTGATGATCAGAGATTTCAAGCTTAAATTACATCCATTTCTTTTTCCTCGATCTATCTTCTTCTACTTATTCTTGTTTTTTGTTTGTTTAATCTTCTTCTTCTTCTTTTTCTCCATCTTCTTCCCCCTCCTTCTCCCCACTCCCCCCTTCCCCCTTCTAGATGAGATGATGATCTGTGATGTAAGCTTGATTGTTTATAATATATGAAGGAAGAATAAGAAATGGCTAGTCTAGATTCACCAGACTCCAAGAAGAGACGGCTGGACTGTAAAGTACCTAAAGGCCTTGGTAAGTCTGTTTTTATCATTCACATCTCTTGAAAATCAGCAGGGTGCACCAAAATATGGTCCATGAATAAAAAGATAAACAACAAAAAACAATCAATTATATATTATATATATATATATATATATATATATATATGGGTGTGTGTGTGTGTGTGGGTGTGTGGGTTTGTTATAGTGTGTGTGAGTGAGGGTTTATTAAAGTGTGTGTGAGTGAGGGCTTATTAAAGTGTGTGTGGGTGAGGGTTTGTGATAGTGTGTGTGGTTGAGGGTTTGTCAGAGTGTGTGTGGTGAGGGTTTGTTATAGTGTGCGTGGGTGAGGGTATGTAATAGTGTGTGTGGGCTAGGGTTTGTTATAGTGTGTGGGGGGGGCACGGGGAAGTGTTCGTGCGCGCATTGCATTGCGAAGGAGAGACCCATCATCGAATCGCGAAATATACAATGGTTACGCGCAGAGTGGTGTGGAGGCGCAGTGTGTAAGATATATAATTGAGAAGTTTTATTGAAGCCAAACAGATTTGTGACGTCAATTTTTGGTACCGCATGGCCATTTTACCACTTTACAATTTAAGCTCGACTGCAGATCAAAACGGCGTTTAGGTGGTGTACAATACTTCACTCGAGACTTATTTATGTGTTTGCTTGAGAATATATACTGAAATATACGGAATTGAACTTGTCCTTCCTTTTTTATACCATGAATTAATGAGATTTTCCTGCCATTTTGTCATTCGTGTCATGCCCATAGCTGTATTTTAGATTAGCCTTTAGGTCATTCCCAAAATAGTTTTAAATTGCTAGACATCAAAATATTATTGGTAGCAAACTGGGCCAGGTACACATATGAGATTCGCATCGTCTGGACTAAATCTGTCCTATTTCTTATCTTAGCAGTGTTTGTTGTGTGTGTGTATGTGTGTAATATATATAAACGAATTTAATTTTTGCAATATAGAAAATAAAAGGCAGCCCCCCCCCAAAAAAAAAAGCATAAAAGGCACCTCTAAAACTATTATTCTAGAAGCACCTATACCAGGGCCTTATGGTCATGAATGTCTTGGTGGATATCAAGGCCATTGAGAGGCATGGAGTGAAGTCACGCCCATAATTAGCTTAAAGGGGATGTCTACCCTGATATTAAGTATGTTTTGATAGAAGCAGAAAAATGCGAGGAACAGTTCAGTGAAAGTTTGAGTAAATTCCGATTGAAAATAAGAAAAATATGAACTTGAAGTTGCGATCAGTAAAACACGAATAGGCAACACTGGCGTATCTTGCGAGGTCCTCTCCCATTTACTCTGTACATACAAATTTCATACACTTTCACTTTCTTCGTTATTGATGACGGGTTACATTTTTCCAATACAGGGTTGTATAGAAACATATTTGCAATAATCATATTGAGGTGAATGTATGATTGAAAATTTCTTGAGGGAAAATGAATATTTCTGATTGTATTTTTAGTACAAAGGAAATGGGAAATGGGAGGATGGACTTCCCCTTTTATCATGGATCTGGCTAGATCGTTTTAGACCACAGGACGAATTGGATTCCTTCCTCATTGTCTCCCACAAATCGATTTCATCCTCTGGTTTGTTGACAGATCATGGGAATGTACTTCCTCAAAGCTCTTCACAGGGCTTTCCTAGCAATGATGATGTTAAACCATCCCCTAACATGTCTGAGAAAATCGGAGAAACCGATCTGCTGGAACTCGCCAAACAAATATCCCCGTCCCAAATACCCGATCTTGGGTTCAAACTCGGATTCAACTGGACTGCCATAGAGAGGTACATGATTCACAACAGACAAAATCTTCCTAGTCCGGAAGGTGTCATCAAGATGCTATACGATTGGAATATAAAAGAAGAGAGGACGAGGAAGGATTTTGATGATATTCTCACATCATTGCCAAAGTCATCAAGATGCGATTATTCCACGGATACAGGTAGAGTTTAAAAATTACCCAGCACAAGGGTAACTAATATCTATCCAACCAACTTTGGGCATGGTATCCAACTTGAGCAATCTATCTATTGTCTAATTAGGATCAAAAGAGAGAATGCTTACTTCAAAATGGACAAAATACTTCCTAATTTGGTCGCACACATTTACTACCCTCGTGGCAAAATTTTACCTAATATTTAAAAATGTTTTATCATGCTTATCGAGATATCTCAAAATAGTTACGATGTTGAGTGCTGTCAATCTATTGAATTTTGAAAGAAATTTAATTGGCCATCAAATTGTGTTGTATATTGGAATAATGTGTATGTCATGTGGAATGTAATTCCTTTGAAAATATTCCTCTTTTTCATGATGATATATATCATGTATATGATGTTAGAATTATCTGTACCAAGGTAGAAATAAAGTTCCTGTTATTGTTATTGAAAATGAAGTCGCATTTTACCCAAAAAATTACTCAACGTTGACGATTCATAAAATCCTTCACGGATTTTTTTTTTTTGTTCTTGTTGAAATTACAAGACAAATTGATTAACTAATCAAGTGCTTTCCTTACCATGATATAAAAATACCAAAAGAATTTAGAGAATATTACTGTTTATCGTACAGGATCGTCACCATCTGAAGATAGTCTGGGTCATGTCTCCCACCAACATCACCATCATCATCACTATCCCCCTGGCTCACACTTCACCATGTCACCAATGTCAGACGCTCTGCCTTCAGAAATAGGTAAAGAGATAAACACAAATATTTGCCTTGTTATTCAGTAAGGAAAAGACTTGATATTGATTGAGAAAATATGAAATAGTGAAGCAATAGCCATATAGCATCGTCAAGCGATTGGATTGTGATTGTGATTAGGTTTGCAATAACAATGATGAAGCACATATATTCTGCTACATTCAGAATATTATTATATGAGATAAATCTTTAAATACCACACAGTGTAACAAATTTTTCTCGTTCGGAAAAAACATCGTTTCCAAATGGTCATGACTGCGTATTCGACCATTTTTATATTCTATAGGACTTTACTTGTTTCAATACTGTGATCTAAATGAATGCGATAGAAAAACGCATGCATTGGTTGTTCATGGGTGCCTTTAAAGGTAGTGGATAACTTTGCCTCGGATCCAAAACAAAATTATTGATTCAGCTCATGCTGCAATCATAATTATAAACCTATAGGTCGGTCAGGAATCCCATGACTTTTACAAGCCAATCGCTTTTTTGATTATCAAGATCGAAATTTGAAAACCGTTTCTTTGATTTTTTTCCCCTTAGGGTCAACCATCCCGCAGTTATCGTCATCTTCTCAACCAAGCAAAGAAGTACTGACTGTTGAAGAAGAGCAACAGTGTAGACAAGATCTAATGCAACACTACCATGAAGACATCGGCGAATTGAAGACAGATCCATTAGATCCACAGTCACAAGTTCCTTTTGATTCCATCTACACAAACCTTTGCCTGCTCAAAGAAGACGAAGAGAATGATAACAGGAGAAGGAATGCTCGAGGTAAGGTAATAGGTCTCCGACGAAGTCCTAAAACACATTACGGTAAGATGTTTAAGAAACCTCTGCCTGATGAAGAATTTCGAGGACTTGTCACTCCTGGAAAACCTCCTATAGAATACTGGTGATTGGAGAAGCGGGTGTTGGGAAGACAACGTTCCTTGCGAAATTAGCGCATGACTGGAGAAAAGAAAGACTTGAAGAACATCCGACTTCTGTTCCGCATTCCACTTACAGAGGCTGCGAGAGACAGGACCTTTGGGGAAGTTGTTCAAGACAACCTCTCAGATGAAATCGAGTATGGATCTCGCATAGGGGAACATGTCAAAAGAAATCAGAGTAGAGCACTGCTTCTCCTTGATGGTCTTGATGAACTCGGAGTTGACATCAGGGAGAGGGACTCACAAAATGAATTCGTTCAGATCATGAGGGGTGAGAAGTACAAGAGAACTGTGGTTGTCATAACAACACGACCATGGCGTGCAGACCAGATCCTCGGCGACG
This sequence comes from Mesocentrotus franciscanus, assembly GCA_037976565.1. Taxonomy (NCBI): domain Eukaryota; kingdom Metazoa; phylum Echinodermata; class Echinoidea; order Camarodonta; family Strongylocentrotidae; genus Mesocentrotus; species Mesocentrotus franciscanus. Next base: position 29,256,714 of record CP137683.1, on the reverse strand, counting down.
AAAAACTACGGAAACTGTTCACTTATGTAACCATTGAAGGCTTCGATCTGAACAAAACAATAGACTACGTGAGAAAGTTTTCATCGATGAGGAAGAATCTGCGGACAGCTTGGTGGAGTTCCTCGAGGATGACAGAAGTGATGAGGGCGTATTCTCAACCTTCATGGCATCATTCCCAATCTACCTAGCAATGTTGTGTCACATGTGGAGATACAAAGAGAGACGGGACAACGTCATGAAGCTGCAGACTGTCTCCCAACTTTTGGATCTGATGGCCCAGACTCTCAAGGACCATTACGCTTCAAAGGATGGGGACACGTCGGAAGAGAGGTACCAGGAATGCAGGCAGGAGGTCGCCAGGTGCTTCAAAGATGTTGGAGGTATAGCCTACCAGGGTGTCTTGAAGAAACAGCTTGCCTTCAAGGAAGAGGTATTGTCTGACTGTGGAGCGTCTGTCTCAACTGCGTGTGAAATGGGAATACTGACAAGGGAGAAGCGAGTCGCACCAGTACACCTCCGAATGCAGGATGGAAAGCGCTACCAAGTGGAGTGTCGGTTCCCCCATATGATGTTCCAAGATTACCTGGCAGCCCTTCACCTGGCGTCCCTCCACCATGATGACCCTGACGAGTTTGAAAGGAGGCTTCGAAACGAGCTTCTTGAAGAAGAGCATCCAGATCGGTTCGAGTATCTCTGGTACTTCACTGTGTCACGGGGACGAGAGGTCGGTGTGACCACGCTTAAAGTCCTGAGTGAGACGGTGGACGACACAGACTTCATCTTCCGGGTGGCCTTCGAGTGCCAGGACAAGGAGATCACTTCTCCAATCACTAGAGCTGCCGTCAAAAACAACTCACTTCGTGTCCCAAAGGAGCGATCCTTTGCTGCTCATATCCATTCACTTGACACCGTGGAAACCCTGGTACGTATATCTTTGAGTTTAATTAAGACAAGATCATTAGTAGCAATGGATTGGTGTCCCATCACCAGAACATAATTATAAAGAAAAACTGAGACATTCCCAAACTAGTTATGGTTTTATTTACGTATCTATTTGTACCTACTGTCTTGTCTCTTGTAACAATTAATGTTCTAGAATGCAGAAAAATAAAGTGGATAGGCATTTTACATGATAAGGGGTGGGAGGCGGAGGAGCCAAAAATGGTGATTTGTAATGTGCGATGAAAGAGTTCTAAGACATCATAAAGTCAGGTAAATGGGAGAGAGGCTTGTTATGTTGATAGCCCCTCTTTCATCAAGAACAGTTTCCCCATTTCGAGGGAAGCACCTGAAATCATAGAGAACAACATTGAAGCTCATGTTTCTTGGGAAAGAATGAGCCCGTAGTTGCCATGAAAGTTAGATGTAGAATGGTGAATAGGTGAGGGAATGCCCTTTCAATATCATGGATGTGGGGAGGCATATTCTCGCTGCATCAGTCTCGTCGCAGGAGAGGCACATTGTTGATTTGTGTCTATGTATTGCATGTGTTCGGTGCTAAACCTCCTGCTTCTGCCGTTAATACAAATTATAATTCTTTGTTGCAATCGATAGAGCCATTTTCTTAAAACCCTTTTCAATACAGGACATCTTCACCCTAAATGCGCTACCCAAAGGAAGAGCAATTCTGCGGAAGGGGGCAGAACGAATAATGTCGTCACCGAAGATTCGTAGTCTGGCCTTGTGTGATTGTGGGTCGGGAAGTGATGAGTTTATCTCGACCATGGCGAACAGATCGACAACTACAGAGGCAAGACAATTTTAAATATCGTTTTTCGTAGTTATAAATAAGAATATTCTACGCGAAAAATGTAGAGTTTATCAATAATTATTGTCCCAAGTGATGCGTTCATTTTACACTGTTTCATATTCACTTATCGAAAACAAAATATGCTAGTTTCTGTTCATCATTCAATCAACTAAATTTGAACTAGCAAATTCTATTTTAATTCAAAATTATAGTTTATAATTTCAAATCATTCCAGGTCAATGAGCAATTAATGATTGTATGTTTCTCCAATGTTACTGGGTAATTTTTCTGTTTTAATCGTTTGGACCCGTTTGTAGAACAGCTCTGTTGTAATGGCACAAAATTGATGAGAATGGCTATCCATCCATATCTTTACTTATCATTCAATCGTGTTATTATTTACTTTCTGTTTTACATCTGAAAATGAATTCGATTAAAAACAAATCAAATCCAGTTAGCTTTGTCAGGAGCAAATTAGTCTTCTACTTTCAGCTGAACCGCTTCTTATTCATCAATTGAGTATAAAAATAGATGTTTTTTCCATCATATCCCCATCACGCAGATCGAGAAGGTCTTCCATCTGGACGATGACATCAGCCAAACTGCATCCGAACACCTTGCCAAAGCCCTCTTCTCGATGCCGAAACTAAAGGAGCTATGCATGACTGCAGTGAAGTTGGGAGAAGAATTCTACACCACAATGGCCGAGCAGTCTCCTCATTCGAAGGTAAGGAGATTATATCTGATTTTCTAAACTATTGTCTATAGAAAACTCCCGTACGAACATTTTTTAAATGTTTTCGTGTTTGGTTTTATTCTTCTTCTTCTTCTTTTAATTCTCACAACCACCGTGATTTGAAATGCGCATATAAAATGCATTCTATTGCACGACCACCCAGCATTGCCGGGTACCACCTCTACACAACAAGCTATCGATGTTTTCTACCAAGTTTACCGAGAAGTGGGGAAAAGCCTTTTCATTATTATTCAATTTTCCGTTAATGGTTCAACAGGACAATGTACCTTGGATTGAAATATTAGTTTTTACCTACAGATCAGAAAGCTGTGTATATTTCCAGGAGAGGAAATCAAGCTGAGTGAAAGCTCAACTATCAACTTCTCATCCGGTATCGCGTCGATGTCAGGATTACAAACTCTGCTCCTGCAGCCTAGTTCACTTGATGAGATCTTCTACTCAGCGTTTGCACCAAATGCAGCTTCTTCCAAGGTTTATATCTTATTGCTGTTCATGTAAAAAAATAAACCATTACAAAATAAAATAATAAAGTCCTCATAATTTTCGCCAGGTGCAATATCATAAAGGTGTTTTTAATGTTTGGTCTGCAAATAACAAGGAAAATGGTCAGAAAGGAAATTATGAGAGTGTCGGCCTTCACCCTTTTTTTCAATTCATCCAAACCAGTATTATATTTGATATATATATAAGTCAATCTTTATATTCCCTTACGAACAAAGGAGGGTAAGGACAACTAGGTAGAATAAGAATGAACGAAGGAGAAGCTTCCTTGGATTCTGTACAAATGCCCAGAGAAACATATAGCAATTGTATAGACGCCCTTAATGTTCTTGTGCATAGGATGAAATCAGTCGCCCTATTGGCGCAACATTGCATAGGGTAAAGGTATTGCTTCTGGTTGTACTTGTCGCCAGTTGCAGAATTTGTGTTTTATGGTGTAATTTTTCACTATAGTGCACCTATCCCCAAGGTGTTGACCAACGGGTCTGAGAACTACAATCGTGGTAATAGCGGGGTAACCATCAATATCATATTTTTCTTTTCGTTTATTACTGTTTATAGATTGAGAAGCTATGGGTGCAGGACATTGGAGAGATAAGTCCTCTCGGATCACAGTGCCTAGCTGAGGTTCTCTCCACTCTACCCTGTCTTCAAACTCTTCGACTGGATAGTGACCATAGTAACCTAGGAGAGGAGTACAGCTTTGCATTCACCATCTCATCCCTCCTTGGAAAGGTGATTGAATGATATTCATACACCGCATTGAATCATGGTGTACAGCAAGCATTGAGAAGATATTGCCAGTTTGACTTTTTTAACATGTTGTATCTTTTTACTAGGATTTTTCGTTTTATTTCACAAAAAACCCAATGCTTAGTAGAACATTTCTTTTACATTCCCTTTATAAAGCAATTAATAGGTCATTCTTAGAGAAGATCAATTTTCTCTCTTCATCAACGTGAAATAATAGTATGAAGAAAAGTAGTTCCATCATACACCTTTATCTATGCTATCTGCATTCATCCTAGCACAATTCTTCAATTAAAAATATATATTGCTAGCAATGGTATTATCTCCAACTTTTTCTGTTTGTATCGACGCGTCACGATGCGGAGATATAGGCCCTCGATGACGGAGTCTCTCATTATCATTGATGAATGTTCTTGAACGTACAAACCTGTATCTACAATAATTGATGCTTACCAACACAATGGCCATACATGTACCTCCAGTAGTTACTTTTTTTGGTTACTCCTTGACATGTTTCCTAATTCACATTAATTTCATTACTAACATGACTAGTATATAAGACCTGCATGGAGTATTTGGATCTTGAAATGGAACATGTTGAAAGAAATATTGTTAGCGGGTGTACCCAAAAGAAAAGATCCATAGACCGTAAATTATTATTTTCATGTTTTTCTATTTTCAATATGGAGATTGTTATGTTTTGTTCTATTGATCTGATAGGTGAGGATCAGTACCTTCATATTGTTTGAGATCAAGGTCACACTACAAACAATACGAACTATCCTCTCCATGGAAACCATGCGCGAACTCAGGATGATGGGAGTCACAGTCGGCAGCAACGACGACGATGACGATGATAACGATGACCAAGACGATGACCAAGATGATGATAATGACGACCAAGATGAAAGAATCGATGTTGATGACGATAATGACGATAAAGATGACGATGGAGACGGAGATGATGACGAGGGCATGAGTGACGATGGTGTTAAAGGCGTAGAATGTTGCTCTTCTCTGACGGCCTTGGATTTGGTGAGTTTTCTTTAAATTTGTTATTTTGTCTGGAGGGAGAGCTCAATTAATTTTCAAAAAAGTTTCGAATTCCATTGCTTGTTTTGCTGTATGCAGCTTGTAAGGTTTTGAGTTAACCATGCTCGTTTGCGAGCCACGATATACAATATGTATTCACTTATTTATTCATTTATTTACAGTTTTATTTTATCAGGGCTGCATCTTCAGTTACAAAACTAATATCCCTAAAGGTCTTGAATATAACTGTTGTAATTGTGCCTCCTCCT
>CP137683.1:29232236-29251155 GCA_037976565.1 Mesocentrotus franciscanus | reverse complement strand
GGAAACCAATTTTCATATGCACAGATGTAAAGATCGCATAGCTCCATCCATAACAAATCGACCGTCTGGCATGTTCTAAGTGGTGGGTGTGGCCAGGGGAGCCCCTCCCAAAAAAGCGGCCCTTTGACGACAAATTAGTATTTTGTAAATAATATTGTAAGGAAACCTTGAACCACCATGAGTTTGGTGTCATATGAAAGAAAATTAAATTATCTACATTTTGATACCTATTTCAACGAAATTAAGATTAATTTACATAGCAAATTTAAGTTAAAAACATGATTTTTGGTGATTTTTTTCGAAATATTGAATTTTATCAAAAGAAATTATTTTCCATATATCAAAATTGAGAGGTGCATTTTTTCATAACTTTCCAGGAATTTGCTTATGTACAATGACAATATCCTGTGCGAGGGAGAGGCTTATATATCTTTTCAATAAAAAGTTATAGCAATCCAAAGTCATTGATTTGATTTCCACAAAAACAACATTTTTGCCCACATGTGTATTAACTGTATGCATATACGTGCATTAGTGTATTAAGGACCTATTTGGTGTGTTTACATCGAGTTTTAAAGATAACTTTTAACTAAAACCTCTTATCACCATGTATTTGGTGTCAAAAGATGGATAATTAAAATACCTTCATCCTGATATCAATTTCAATGAGTGATGTAGTGTTTGAAATATAAATTTTGAGCCAAAAGGTGCTTTATTGTAGATATTCCTTTGATTTTGGCCAGTATCTCGGTATATTAACTGGACAAAAGTGATAAGACATTTAGTAGTGCAGAAAATTCAAAGGATTTGAAGCGCTGAGTGCAATTGATAAGTTCTCTTTCTGTACTCTGGGCTGTTTCAGGAAATGTGGACATTGGCAGTTGCCTCCCCAGGCGCGGATCCAGGGGGCCAGGGGCCTTCCTCCCCCTCCCCGCCAAAAGAGAGAGAGAGAGAGAGAAGGAAAAGAAGGGAAATAAAAGAAGAGAGAAAGGGAAAGAAAGAAGAGGAAGTGGGAAAGAAAAGGGGAAATAGGAGATCGGGGGCGAAATGGCCTTGCTCCCCCAGCAACTACAAAAAGAGAGAAGGAAGGAAAGGGAAAGAAAAAAGGAAAAAGGAGATAAAGGGAATGAAATAAAGAGGACGAAGAAAAGAAGGGGTATCAGTTGCGATTCTCCCGCCAACAAGTTGTGGATCGGGATGGGAACCTAAAGGCCCTTGCCCCCTGCCAAAAAGAAGGGGTGAAGGGAAAGGCAAAGAGGAGAGCTAAAGGAACAAAAACGAGGAAGAAGAAAAGAAAAGGATGAAAACAATTTTAATACCTACCCTGAGCTTACGGGGCTCTGCCCCTGGAATCCACCTAGGGCCCTAAGGCAGGCCCTGGATGCTAATCTGATCGTAATCAAATGCCTAAAACCCTGAGCTTCCAGGGGCTCTGCACCCTGACCCCACCTACCTAAGGCGGGTCTCTGGATGCTCATCTGACCGCAATTTAATGCTTAAATCCCTGAGCTTGGGGCTCCGCCCTGACCCCACGCCTATTAGTGACCTGCTAGAGTCAAAAATAATAATACGCTTAATACGCTTGAAATGATCAGTTGTAGCACATTTACTAGCTTGAACTTGCAGAGTATTACATGCAGATTTCCATTTCTTCTTTTCTTTTTGCCCACATCCCACTTAAAATTCAATAAATAGAAGTAATCAAAGATTGTCTATGACAGTGTCCCTGGTGGAACTGTAACTCGAACGCTGTTTCAAAGGAAACAATCTACGACAAGTTTGCATTTTATTTTATTCTAATTTTTAAAATGTTATTCTATGTTCAAAAGACCATATGGTTTATGCAACGGGCATGATAGAACTCTAATGTAGACGGTGATGTGTTACCAAAATTATAAGCTGGTACCTAATGACATTTTCCAATCATCAAATCGTGAGATCCTTAGAAGTTCAAGGAGTTAGTAACGATTTAAAGTTATTCATGGCTAAGCAGAAAAGATTTCAAATTGATCTCAATTGTAGTTGTGTAACTTCCTATTTGAAACACACAAAGACTAAAACTGAGATTCAATCGAATCAAGTAGTTTCATAATGTTCCTTCGAATTTTGTACCGAATTACTTGTAATCGAGAGAAAAAATAACTTTGCATACCTAGCCGAAACTGTTTTATGAGAAAAGTTTATGTCATTCTAATCTAATCACAATATGAATCATGCGGAGTATTGATTGCTCACAAGCATACACATGTTTTCTTAGTAGTCAGGCGAAATAAACCATTAAACCAAACATGTCGATATTATATTATATTCATGTTGATCGATGCACTAAAACTTGTCTTGGTCATGGGCAAGATTATGACAAGCGGCTGGAAGGGGGCGGGGTGGGGTGGAGGAGGGGGGGCAGGAGGCGCGGATCCAAGATTTCTTAGAGGGCCCAAATTTGAAATTGTGCGAGCCAAATATTGGTACGTAATGGTGACCACTAAAGCAGTGGCGTAATGAGCAAAATCGTTTGGGTGGGGCAGGAAAAAAAATCCGCATCACCACCACTTACATGCAGGCCCCGCTGAACGTTTCTCAAAGTGGGTGGGGGAGAGGCTAAAGTATTTACGATCATGAAGAGCGTAGCGTAAATGGGCGTTGGGTCTAGGGGCAAAGCACCGGCGGGGTCAAGGGCGGAGCCCCAGGAAGCTCGGGGCGTATGGGCATTTAATTACGGTCAGATGGCATTTTTATACTTTATTTGTGACACTGGCAGGACAATAATTGGCGTTTGGTCCAGGGGCGGAGCCCCCGGAAGTTTAGGGGTTTGGGGCATTAAATTACCGTCAGGTGAGCATCCAGGGGCCGCCTTAGGGCCCTAGGTTGGGTCAGGGGCAGAGCCCCATTAAGCTCAGGGTTTTAGGCATTTAATTACGGTCAGATGAGCACATTTTGATACCTTATTTGTGACTCTGGCAGGTCACTAATTGGCGTGGGGTCCAGGGCGGAGCCCCGGAAACTCAGGGTTTTATGCATTACGATCAGATTAGCATCAAAGGGCCTGCCTTAGGCCCTAGGTGGATTCCAGGGCAGAGCCCCGTAAGCTCAGGGTAGGTATTAAATCACGGTCAGATAAGGGGAGGCCTTTCGCCCCGATCCACACCTTGTTGGCGGGAAAATCACTCATGATCTCCCTACCTTTCTTCTTCCTCTTTTCCTTTCCTTCTTTTCTTTAAGTTTGCAGGGGGAGAGGGGCAAGGGCCTTTCGGTCCCCCCGATCCATACATTGTTGGCCGAATTAATCGCAACTGATCTCCCTTGTTTTCATCCTTTTCTTTTCTTCTTCCTCTTTTTGTTCCCTTTAGCTCTCCTCTTTCCTTTCCTTTCCCTTTTTTGCGGGGGAGAGGCAAGCCTTAGGTCCCATCCCAGATCCACAACTTGTTGGCGGGAGAATCGCAACTTTTTTCTTTTCTTCGTCCTCTTTATTTCATTCCCTTTATCTCCCTTTTTCCTTTTTTTCTTTCCATTTCCTTCCTTCTCTCTTATTTTGTTGGGGGAGGCAACAACCTGGGAGACAAGGCCTTTCGCCCCCGATCTCTCTTTTTCCCTTTTCTTTTCTGCTTCTCTTCTTTCTTTCCCTTCTTTCCCTTTCCCTTCTTTTCTTCTCTCTCTCTCTCTTTTTCTTGGCGGGGAGGGGCTAGGCCCCTGCCCCTGGATCTGCGCCTGGGGAGGCAACTGCCAATGTCCACATTTCCTGAAACATCCCAGAGTACAGAAGAAGAACTTATCAATTGCACTCAGCGCTCCAAATCCTTTGAACTTTCTGCACTACTAAATGTCTAATCACTTTTGTCCAGTTAATATACCGAGATACTGGCCAAAATCAGAGGAATATCTACAATAAAGCACCTTTTGGCTCAAAATTTATATTTCACACACTACATCACTCATTGAAATTGATATCAGGATGAAGGTATTTTAATTATCCATCTTTTGACACCAAATACATGGTGATTAGAGGTTTTAGTTAAAAGTTATCTTTAAAACTCGATGTAAACACACCAAATAGGTCCTTAATACACTAATGCACGTATATGCATACAGTTAATACACATGTGGGCAAAAATGTTGTTTTGTGGAAATCAAATCAATGACTTTGGATTGCTATAACTTTTATTGAAAAGATATATAAACCTCTCCCTCGCACAGGATATTGTCTTGTACATAAGCAAATTCTGGAAAGTTATGAAAAATGCACCTCTCCGATTTTGATATATGGAAAATAATCTTTTTGATAAAATTCAATATTTCGAAAAAATCACCAAAAATCATGTTTTTACTTAAATTTGCTATGTAAATTAATCCTAATTTCGTTGAAATAGGTATCAAAATGTAGATAATTTAATTTTCTTTCATATGACACCAAACTCATGGTGGTTCAAGGTTTCCTTACAATATTATTTACAAAATACTAATTTGTCGTCAAAAGGGCCGCTTTTGGGGAGGGGGCTCCCCCTGGCCACACCCACCACTTAGAACGTGCCAGACGGTCGATTTGTTAGATGGAGCTATGCGATCTTTACATCTGTGCACATGAAAATTGGTTTCCCTTCCAGCTAGGTTGACCCCCTGGCTCCCGGACTATCAAGTTTAGTATCATTTATGTATACTGTTTCCCATTACTGCCTCTGTAAACTGTGAGCGGACCAGTCCGTTGTAAGAAAGATTTGCCTACGGAGCGTCAAACAATGAAAAGCTGACTTATTATTTGGTTCCACAAGTCGGGCAATCCTTGAACAATCGCTGAGGTTGTCAGCAGCTTTTCTTTTAAAAAATGAACATAGGGCCTATTATCAAGCTGATTTATTGATAACAAGGAGTGAAGCATGAGAGGAAACTCTGCATAAGCTTTTCCCAAAATCCATAGCTTGGTGCTAAATGATAACCTCGTAAATGACATAATTCCCCATACCACCTTGTTATTGTGACACAGCCCGCCCGTGGTTCCCCGTCTTTTTGAAACTCAATTTTTCATACCTTAAGTACACGATGAAAAATGCCCACTCTTTTATTGTTGTTTTTTTTTTTCTCGGAATTGTGCCTTCCCTACAAAACCCTGGATCTGCACAGGCTGCATTGTATTTCTGTCGGGTAAAGCTATCGAGAGGACTTTGGTGGTCGTTAGCGTCTTTTGCTCCTATCTTTATTACCGTAATCAATCGATGGTTATGTTTTCCTTAAGAACAAATGTAATATACTATGATTGGTCAAAGGAACAGAATCTCACATTTCCAACAATAAATTACGAAATAGTTATTTCCGTAGGGCCTATACGATTGCAAATCGGACGAGCGTATGACCTTAGATAATCATCAGGTAAAAATGAAAGTGGAAGTTGAAAAAAAAAATGGTAAGGGATGCACGAGCTTAAAGCCCCACTGCACTACTTATAGGTACTTGCGCCCTCTATACATCCAACAATGCCTAAGCGGTACCCGTTGATCCCCCATGATGCCCTTTTTCTTACGTTAACTGAGAGCTGATTTGATGAGATAACCACTTATCAGTGACCTTGCAGGGAGGTCTAGTAATCCCTCCATGCCAAACTAGTGCAGAGGGGCTTTAGATTCGTGCATGTTTTCCTTTGGTTTGTCTGGTGCGCATCAAACACTTTGTCTCTCTTTGCCTCTTGTTATATTTATTCTTTCTTTCTCCTCCTCCCTTCACAAATTGTACGTCAAATTTGGTTAGACTCCCGGAGGAGGGGGACACATGCCCCTGTGCCCCCGATTTACAACTGCAAGCATTATCATATTGGGCTGATATGATATACTGCGCGGCGCAATACTAGAATTGAAAGGAGTAAGAGAGGGAACAAACAAGAACAACACAATAGACTATAACTGAATGAAAGGCAAACGAAAATTGCAGGTGGTAAGATGCACAATGCATTGATTTCATTGTGATTATGATATTGTATAAGAAGCGGGAATCCCCCATCCACTTTGACCTTACGACGCCATGATATTATTTATTCAGGTAACGTACATGTAATATATACCAGAGTTGTCGTTAATTGCATCAAACCTTCGCGAGGGTGTGTGGGCGTGAGGACTATATTTCAACAGAGTTGGATGATTTTATGATAATTTACCCCCTATCTCTTCTGCATCAAACTGTCTTGTTTTAATACCAACAATTTCAACACGCCTATTGTGATTATTATGGTTCGTTCATCTACAGTAGACCCACACCAAGAGAGATTGTATACGCCATCTTCGAATCCGCCATGTTCACGTTCAACAATCGTTTAATACTCCTTGGCCGCTATGTTCCTTTGCCTCATACCGTCATGTGACGCCATTTTATATTCTTTTTCATTGGTAAGTAGGACCCCGCGGGGTTTTTTCAAAATCATTATTTCATAACACTAGTATCATCAATCATAGCAACTTTGTATGTCATTATAATTTAAAGCGTAATTATTGCCACTCACACATTTTAAAGGTAACACCTAAAATTGCACTTGAAGAATCGACAGCTTGCCAAGGTTTTGTTCTCAAACAACCAAACGAATTCTCACTTCGGATATTAACGGGTATTCAATCCTAATTCATTTATTTTTATCTGATCACAAATCTCGGTTTTTCCACCAAGGATTCTCGGAAACGAATTTCCCTGAATTTATTTCGATACATGATATTTAGTTTCGATATGTTTTTGTATCCCTCTTGCCCTCCCTCCCTTCCGCCCCCTTCCCCACCCCAGCCTCCCTTCCTCCTTTCCTTCCTCCTTCAGTCAAACGTCTACATCTATATCATAATTTGTTTAAAATGTTATTGGCTAACAGAATCGGACATAGGACCAGTTCCCATATGTATTTTTTTTTTAAGTAGGCGGACACTTCGTCCAAAATAATTGCATTCTCCTGTAACATGTTATTTCACTTGAATAAATGAAATAACATTCAGAACGGTGGTGTATAGCCACAGGGGAACAGGGGACACGAACCCCCACCCACGAAAGAAGAAGAAGAAAATAAGAGAACATGAGAAAGAAATTGGGGAAAGGAGATGAGAAGGCAACATGAAAAGAAGATAATCTGACACTCTCCCACACCCTCTTTATCAGTCTATATTCGAATTAAATCAAGTGAGTGAGACCGGGGACCCCTCGATGTCTGGATCCTCGCTACGTCATTGATATGCTTGGGTTTTTAGTGCAGTTTGCCTTCATTGGCTAATGCTTTGTCGGGCAGGACCCTGACAAGCGTTACTGTGTCACTGGTGACTTTTAGTTTGCATGAACTTTCTATACATCTGTGAACAGTTATAATATGTTAATTAATATTAGTAATCATAATAATGATAATAATAATAATAATAATAATAATAATAATAATAATAATAATAATAATAATAATAATAATAATAATAATAATAATAATAATAATAATAATAATAATAATAATGATAATGATAATAGTGATGATGATAATACTAATGTTAAAATAATAATAATAATAATAATAATAATAATAATAATAATAATGATAATGATAATAGTGATGATGATAATACTAATGTTAAAATAATAATAATAATAATAATAATAATAATAATAATAATAATAATAATAACAATAACAATAATAATAATAATAATAATAATGCCTATTCTTGTATAGCGCATAACACATTATAAATAAGTCACTATGCGCTTGGGAAGAAAGAGAAAAGAAATTGTGCTTATCGATGGATTACTTTTGTTAGAGAAAGATTAATCATCTTTTCAAGTTCATGTATCTTTCTGACAGTCTTATTAAGCGTTACAAATAATTTATACATTAATAAAAAATAAAAAAGGTGTAATGATCAGTTCTTTTTCTGTTATGTTTCTGATCACTTCTTTCCAATTTGTCTCAATGAGAAATTGTTAGTTGGAATTTCTTTTATACGGTTTAAGTTATACTAATGTGAATATGACCACCATCATTACCACGTATTAATCTATCTGCACAACATTCCATGTTGACTCATTATTTTGGAAGTTTCTGTGTACATGTAGCTTCACAAATAACAACAAAGGGAAATAAAGATGCTTGATTACAGAGTCAATAAAATCAAATGGGTGAACGTCACGACGATTATAGCCAATTCTAATTTTCCTATAATATCTTATATCTTTTATTTACTTCATTAATTGATAGGATATCAAAACATTCCATTTTAGCTGACGTATGCCTATTTAATTGTCATCCATGCCAAATATATCTCTCGAAATTTCACATATCGAGTGACGAGTATCAAAGTTCAAGTACCATGAATTTTGTATTTGACAAACGCGGAAATGAAAGAAATATCAAGAGATGCAGAAATACAAGCCAAAATGTCCTAATGTATTTGGTCTACATACTTACATGGCAAGAATCAGACTGTATTATTGTCTTGATGAGGTTCCGTTTCTGTAACTCAGAATGAACAACATGCCAGTACGAGTATGGTATTTTTTTATGTTGGTGATTAAAGGCCCTCTAAAGTGTTGGGAGCCCCCAAAATTTGATGGCAAAATTTCACTTAAGTAATGTGAAAGAGGATGTCATTTAAGACACATTTATGCAAGGATTTTCAAAACAAATGTGTTTGAAGTCGAATATTGATGAAAGGATACAAACTTTAGGTTTTGTGCATACAATAGAAAACCCAAATTATGTATTCTTTCATTTACATTTGTCTTCAAACACCTTTGTGTTTTTTTTGTTTTTTTTTGGGGGGGGGGATTTTTGCAGAAGCGTTTCTTAAATGACATCCTCTTTTACTTTATGATACAATTTACGTGAAATTTTGCCATCAAATTTTTGGCGAATTTGGGGCTCCCAACACTTTAGAGGGGCTTCAATAGTCGCGATCAGTGGCGGTTTTTAGTTTGTTTATTCGTTGTTTGTTTTTATATACCTCATACATAGATTGTCATTCACTGATTGGTCAAAACTATAGCACAAGACAAGGAGCATTTCGATCTATCATTGCGTCAGAGGGTTTGATAGTACTATCAAACCCTGTGATAGGACTCCTAACCCCTCCGCGACTTTTGCACACACAAATGCCTCCAGCGCGCAACTTGCGCGGTGTCAGCTAGCTAGGGCGCTCACGCATTGCAATTTACGCGGAGCCGCAGTGACTGCAGTACCGGACCGTACCTGTAAAGCGCCTGCTAAACATATTTACATCTTCTATATGTTTCATCTGGTCTACTTGTTGTAAAAATTCCCCATACAGGTATTAACATTAAACTGCTGTGGATGAATGTAACATTGAATGATATAAATATGACCTAGAGCAGCTAGACCTATTCATGAATCAATAAAAAGGATGAGGTATATAAAACAAATATGGACTGCTCTGTAATCGGATGGTGGTTGAAACTATCACTCCCTCGGTGGTGTTCATACCGGCCCTTCTATCACCCCCTCGGCTTCGCCTCGGGGGTGATAGAAGGGCAGGTATGAACAACACCTTGGGAGTGATAGTTTGCACCATCATCCTCATGAGCAGTCAATGTTTGTATAATATCTCATATTTGTATTTATCAGGAAACTTCATGGTACATGAATATTTTGCTTTATAAAACATTGTATAATAACGAATTTGAAAATAACAGATAAACGAACAATTATTGTATATCTACTTATGTGTTTTGCTTGACAGATAATTTTTCATTGGAAGGCTCCTAAAGAAACCTTTTTTGCTTGTCAGGGATAGTTCAACTTAACCCGCAGCTCAAATGAAATTGATGTAGTATTAATATTGGAATCATTCCCTGGACTTTGTAAATTTTGTTATTCCAGACGAGATGGTGATGATCAGAGATTTCAAGCTTAAATTACATCCATTTCTTTTTCCTCGATCTATCTTCTTCTACTTATTCTTGTTTTTTGTTTGTTTAATCTTCTTCTTCTTCTTTTTCTCCATCTTCTTCCCCCTCCTTCTCCCCCTCCCCCTTCCCCTTCTAGATGAGATGATGATCTGTGATGTAAGCTTGATTGTTTATAATATATGAAGGAAGAATAAGAAATGGCTAGTCTAGATTCACCAGACTCCAAGAAGAGACGGCTGGACTGTAAAGTACCTAAAGGCCTTGGTAAGTCTGTTTTTATCATTCACATCTCTTGAAAATCAGCAGGGTGCACCAAAATATGGTCCATGAATAAAAAGATAAACAACAAAAAACAATCAATTATATATTATATATATATATATATATATATATATATGTGTGTGTGTGTGTGTGTGTGTGGGTGTGTGGGTTTGTTATAGTGTGTGTGAGTGAGGGTTTATTAAAGTGTGTGTGAGTGAGGGCTTATTAAAGTGTGTGTGGGTGAGGGTTTGTGATAGTGTGTGTGGTTGAGGGTTTGTCAGAGTGTGTGTGGTGAGGGTTTGTTATAGTGTGCGTGGGTGAGGGTACAGTACACGCCGAAAATCTCCGCAACACGATTACACGATTCAAAATTTACACGATTCGATTGCTCGCTGGAATCGTGTAACCATTTATTTTTACACGATTCGTCTTTTGCCACTTAAGCGAAATTTGAATCGTGTAAACGTGTAATCGTGTAAAATTACACGATTCCTCAATTCAGGTCGAATCGTGTAATCGTGTAATTTGCACGCCGAAAATCTCCGCAACACGATTACACGATTCAAAATTTACACGATTCGATTGCTCGCTGGAATTGTGTTACAATTTATTTTCAGTGGTGATGGTGAGCAGGTTAGGAAGTCTTGTTCAGTAGAAGCAGGAATAGCCAAGAGCCGAGAGGGGAGGGAGGGTTGAACGAGGACAACGGGGACGAGGGGAGATTACTCTTTCTGTCTCTCTTACATATTTTTAATTGCGGTGTGTGTGTCTAGTTTTATTTTTAGACTGTAAAAAATAAAAAAAATCAGTCCACTTCCCGAATATAACTCTCGGATTTAACCTCGGTGAGAAAAAAGAAAAAAGCGATGGACGACGATCGAAGGAAGGGGGGAATTTTTTTATTCCTAAATTGTAAATAAACAAAATTATTACAAAACTTAAAGGAGGGCTAACATAACTGAGTATGTTGTGATACTTTTACAATACAAGGCAGTACCAATTAGAATTATGTTCACCAGCTCATTCGTTACTATAATATATATATATCGATATATTATGTATTTTATTCCGTCATTATCCATATGAGAGGGCGAGGGGCGTCATTTTTTCCCCACGAGAGTTCCGGGCCTTGATGGTTGATATGTTTTACGTCATTGGCAGCTTGAAAAGGGTCACAAACAATTATACTATTACTTATTGCTTTTTTGGCTTTCCTCATTTTCGTAAATTACCTTTTACAACATTGCATTCAGCTACATGTATGAAGAGCTACGGTCAAGGCTTAATGGCACACTTCCTGTCACATACAAAAGAAGCTTACTCTGAATGTAGCCTGCCATTGACCCTCGCCGGGGACAAAGGTCGTTGCCCTAGCTACAGGCAGTGTTGTAGATCATTACATAATACCTATTGTGTAGGGGGGATCCTATGTTCAAGGGGGTAAAAGTAACACGGGCAAATGTAACAGCGGCTCCCACCCCTAGTAGAAACGCGCTGTACGTATACGCCCTGCACAGAGCATGCGCATTTCATTGCCCGACATGCTGCCCTGAGGGTAGGCAGGTCAGTACATCGAGGAAATTTTTACAGCCAAAACATCGGTTTTGGGGCACGGGAGTAAAATCTTCAATTACCTAAACAAAAATTCTGGACAAATATGTGCTTGTTGTATCACTGTCATTTTTAAATGGTCAACAAATAAGATTTTAGGCCTGCATTAGGCGAAATTTCAAGGACGAAATTTAATACTAGGATAAAAAAAATTAAAAAAAATATGGCCGCCCTCCTAGGGGGCAAACGTAACAACGTTATAACTAGTATAAATTTCCCACGTAACTGGAAAAAATATAATGTAGATGAGTCAAGCATATGTCATGGACATAGTTTATATCAAAAATTGTTTTATTGGGGTTCTATAAAATACTGTTTAATTGATGAAAATCTGTCCAGCGCGTAATCTTTAATAAAAAAAAAAATAAAATAAAATCTTTCTGAGGGATATATGATTTGTAGGTACAACCTTCTACCCCATGCCACCTTATTCCTAATATATAATACGCTAGTTTTCCCGCATATAACATATTGTAATAGTGTATGGGCAAATTGTGGTTCGACAAAAATTAATTCTATTTTTAAACTGCAAAAGAAAGCCATACGTATTTGTACAGGTTCGCATTCCTTAGTTCACACAGCATGATCCTTTATTCTATAAACCTAAAACAAACAACAACAAAATCAATTTGAACACTATTCAGGTAGCAGTCATTATGTTTAAATATATTTATAATCAACTTCCACCATCCTTTGATAACATGTTTAGGTTTAATACTTCTGTTCATTCATATCGTACTCGCATATCTGGAAACTTCCATCCTACAAATCCCACATTATCAATAACACACAAATCTGTTAGACATTCTGGTCCGACATTTGAAATAATTTTCCTGACAACATAAAGTCTTGTTCAACCATCTACTCCTTAAAAGCTACACTTAAACGACAAATAATACAATCATACGCTCCTCACTCTTTAAGTTAGTATAATACAACCGTGACTTATTTTATTCTTTATCATGCAACTGCTTTCTGCACCTGCACTTGCATTGCACCCACATGATCACTCAGTTTTCCCAAGAGAGTTATGTCGCCAATTTTTTTTTGTATGAGGCCGCCATCCATCTCCAGCCCAACCGCTCACGATGGTGGTCTCCTGCGTTCTAAATTACCTCTCTAATTTATTGAAAAATATTTACTATATATTTTCATCTTATTTGTATGTTTCTGTACATGTTTATTGTAATATATAATTGTACATGATTTTCTATTTAATTACTTTTGTAAACATTTTATTCACATAATTATTTATTCACATTTGTAAAAATTTTGTACACGGCAGGGGCGGATCCAGCCGGTGGCGAGGGAGGGACCCCAATTCATAAGAAAATATTTGGCGGCGCATAAGCGGGTGTGGGGGGGGGGGGTAGTGAGCACTATTTTTGTTTGACTCAACACACCCTTTAGCAAAAAAAAGAGAAAAGGGTAAAATTGTGGTTACCATCTTTTTGAAACTTTTTTTGCCAGGGTGGGGCCCGCCTTTATTTTTAGAGATTTTTTTCGTTACCATCTTTTTATGATTAATTTGCCAGGGTGGGGGCCCAAGCCCCCACCCTGGATCCGCCACTGCTACACAGAACAGTAGCAAGCCGAGAAAGAATGGAATAAGTGAGTGGAAAACTGTCTAGTGTTATGTTTAGCTAGCGGTACAGTGCCCCCTCCCCACAATTTTTCAAGTACCCCAAAAGTGATTCTTTTTACATAGAACAAGTGCCCTTTCAACTTTGTAAGAAGTGCCCCTTTGTACATAGGACCAGTTTCCTTTACTTTGACGAGTGCCCCTATTAATTTGTAAAAGTGCCCTTTCCTTTTTATGTCATGATCATCATTATTTTGGCTTTCCATTTTTTGGCTTTCCTCTTTTTCTTAAATTACCGTTTACAACATTGCATTCAGCTACATGTATGGAGAGTTACGGTCAAGACTTAATAACACACTTCCTGTCACATACAAAAGAAGCTTACTCTGAATGTGGCCTGCCATTGACCCTAGCTACAGGCAGAGATCCTTAAATAATACCTAGCTATTGTTCAGGGGGGATCCCCCTTGAACATAGGATCCCTGAACGATAGGTATTACGTAAGGATCTAAGCCACTGGCTACAGAGCACAGGGAGCAAGCCGAGAATGATATAGAATAAGTGAATGGCCAACTGTCTTTGCGTTACGTTTAGCAGTGCCCCCCACTTTTTCAACTACCCCAAAAGTGCCCCTTTGTATGTAGAAAAAGTCCCCATTTTTCTCTGACAATTGCCCCTTTTAATTTGTAAAAGTGCCCTTCCCTTTTCAACTCTGATAAGTGCCCCTTTATTTTGACACGCGCCCTTTTCCTTCGACGAGTTCCTATTTTTCTTTCCAATAAGTGTCCATTTTCCATTCTCATAAGTGTCCTTTTAATCTCTAGTAAGTAACCTTCTTTAGGTACTAGAAGTGCCCCTCTTCACTTTTGATAAATGCCCCATCAACTCCGATAAATGCCCCTATTAAAATCTGATCGGTGCCCATTTTCTTTCAACTAATGCTTTTTCATCCCTCCCTCTCTCCTCTCTCTTTCTTCCAATATCTTTCCACTGCCACCCTTTATCTTTCTCGCCCCTCTTTCTTTCATTGTGTTCCACTCTTACCTTATTTATTTTCTCTTTTCCTCTCTGTTTCATAGCCTTTCTACTTCTCATTTCTATCTTTTCATTATGTTTCGCCCGTCTTTATTCCTATCACTCTATTTCACTCTCTTTTCTTCCGGTCAACTCTTTTTTCGCGTTCCTTTTTCTCTCTTGCATAGTTTTTCCTTATCTTTATCATGCCCTTTCAAACATCATTTTCCTTTGATATGTTCCCTTCTCCTCGTAGCTATCTTTTTTCCTTTACTATCTCATCTATCGTGTCTTCTATTCCTCTTTCTGACGTTTTCCTACCTTGTCTCACGGATTAATATACGATACAGGTTAGTAGAAAGTGATAAGGTTTATTCATAAATATAAAGTACAGTAATTACTTGATGTAAGCAAGTGGTGTATAAAGCAATTACGTGGTTTAAGCAAGTGGTGTTATAGCAAGACACGATTAAACGATTGTTGCAGCTGGCCGAATCATCCTACCAATGCCCTCATAACCATTATAACTATTTACACGATTACACGATTCAGAGCGGCAGTCTTCAATCGTGTAAATTTACACGATTACACAGTTACACGTTTGTTGCATCTGGTCGAATCATCCCACCAATGCACTTAACTATTTACACGATTACACGATTCAGAGCGACATTCTTCAATCGTGTAAATCTACACGATTACACGGTTACACGATTCAGGTGAATCGTGTAAACCGTGTAATCCAAAAAATATATCGTGTAATCGTGTTGCGGAGATTTTCGGCGTGTACTGTATGTAATAGTGTGTGTGGGCTAGGGTTTGTTATAGTGTGTGGGGGCACGGGAAGTGTTCGTGCGCGCATTGCATTGCGAAGGAGAGACCCATCATCGAATCGCGAAATATACAATGGTTACGCGCAGAGTGGTGTGGAGGCGCAGTGTGTAAGATATATAATTGAGAAGTTTTATTGAAGCCAAACAGATTTGTGACGTCAATTTTTGGTACCGCATGGCCATGTTACCACTTTACAATTTAAGCTCGACTGCAGATCAAAACGGCGTTTAGGTGGTGTACAATACTTCACTCGAGACTTATCTATGTGTTTGCTTGAGAATATATACTGAAATATACGGAATTGAACTTGTCCTTCCTTTTTTATACCATGAATTAATGAGATTTTCCTGCCATTTTGTCATTCGTATCATGCCCATAGCTGTATTTTAGATTAGCCTTTAGGTCATTCCCAAAATAGTTTTAAATTGCTAGACATCAAAATATTATTGGTAGCAAACTGGGCCAGGTACACATTTGAGATTCGCATCGTCTAGACTAAATCTGTCCTATTTCTTATCTTAGCAGTGTTTGTTGTGTGTGTGTATGTGTGTAATATATATAAACGAATTTAATTTTTGCAATATAGAAAATAAAAGGCAGCCCCCAAAAAAGCATAAAAAGGCACCTCTAAAACTATTATTCTAGAAGCACCTATACCAGGGCCTTATGGTCATGAATGTCTTGGTGGATATCAAGGCCATTGAGAGGCATGGAGTGAAGTCACGCCCATAATTAGCTTAAAGGGGATGTCTACCCTGATATTAAGTATGTTTTGATAGAAGCAGAAAAATGCGAGGAACAGTTCAGTGAAAGTTTGAGTAAATTCCGATTGAAAATAAGAAAAATATGAACTTGAAGTTGCGATCAGTAAAACACGAATAGGCAACACTGGCGTATCTTGCGAGGTCCTCTCCCATTTACTCTGTACATACAAATTTCATACACTTTCACTTTCTTCGTTATTGATGACGGGTTACATTTTTCCAATACAGGGGTTGTATAGAAACATATTTGCAATAATCATATTGAGGTGAATGTATGATTGAAAATTTCTTGAGGGAAAATGAATATTTCTGATTGTATTTTTAGTACAAAGGAAATGGGAAATGGGAGGATGGACTTTCCCTTTTATCATGGATCTGGCTAGATCGTTTTAGACCACAGGACGAATTGGATTCCTTCCTCATTGTCTCCCACAAATCGATTTCATCCTCTGGTTTGTTGACAGATCATGGGAATGTACTTCCTCAAAGCTCTTCACAGGGCTTTCCTAGCAATGATGATGTTAAACCATCCCCTAACATGTCTGAGAAAATCGGAGAAACCGATCTGCTGGAACTCGCCAAACAAATATCCCCGTCCCAAATACCCGATCTTGGGTTCAAACTCGGATTCAACTGGACTGCCATAGAGAGGTACATGATTCACAACAGACAAAATCTTCCTAGTCCGGAAGGTGTCATCAAGATGCTATACGATTGGAATATAAAAGAAGAGAGGACGAGGAAGGATTTTGATGATATTCTCACATCATTGCCAAAGTCATCAAGATGCGATTATTCCACGGATACAGGTAGAGTTTAAAAATTACCCAGCACAAGGGTAACTAATATCTATCCAACCAACTTTGGGCATGGTATCCAACTTGAGCAATCTATCTATTGTCTAATTAGGATCAAAAGAGAGAATGCTTACTTCAAAATGGACAAAATACTTCCTAATTTGGTCGCACACATTTACTACCCTCGTGGCAAAATTTTACCTAATATTTAAAAATGTTTTATCATGCTTATCGAGATATCTCAAAATAGTTACGATGTTGAGTGCTGTCAATCTATTGAATTTTGAAAGAAATTTAATTGGCCATCAAATTGTGTTGTATATTGGAATAATGTGTATGTCATGTGGAATGTAATTCCTTTGAAAATATTCCTCTTTTTCATGATGATATATATCATGTATATGATGTTAGAATTATCTGTACCAAGGTAGAAATAAAGTTCCTGTTATTGTTATTGAAAATGAAGTCGCATTTTACCCAAAAAATTACTCAACGTTGACGATTCATAAAATCCTTCACGGATTTTTTTTTTTTGTTCTTGTTGAAATTACAAGACAAATTGATTAACTAATCAAGTGCTTTCCTTACCATGATATAAAAATACCAAAAGAATTTAGAGAATATTACTGTTTATCGTACAGGATCGTCACCATCTGAAGATAGTCTGGGTCATGTCTCCCACCAACATCACCATCATCATCACTATCCCCCTGGCTCACACTTCACCATGTCACCAATGTCAGACGCTCTGCCTTCAGAAATAGGTAAAGAGATAAACACAAATATTTGCCTTGTTATTCAGTAAGGAAAAGACTTGATATTGATTGAGAAAATATGAAATAGTGAAGCAATAGCCATATAGCATCGTCAAGCGATTGGATTGTGATTGTGATTAGGTTTGCAATAACAATGATGAAGCACATATATTCTGCTACATTCAGAATATTATTATATGAGATGAATCTTTAAATACCACACAGTGTAACAAATTTTTCTCGTTCGGAAAAAACATCGTTTCCAAATGGTCATGACTGCGTATTCGACCATTTTTATATTCTATAGGACTTTCCTTGTTTCAATACTGTGATCTAAATGAATGCGATAGAAAAACGCATGCATTGGTTGTTCATGGGTGCCTTTAAAGGTAGTGGATAACTTTGCCTCGGATCCAAAACTAAATTATTGATTCAGCTCATGCTGCAATCATAATTATAAACCTATAGGTCGGTCAGGAATCCCATGACTTTTACAAGCCAATCGCTTTTTTGATTATCAAGATCGAAATTTGAAAACCGTTTCTTTGATTTTTTTCCCCTTAGGGTCAACCATCCCGCAGTTATCGTCATCTTCTCAACCAAGCAAAGAAGTACTGACTGTTGAAGAAGAGCAACAGTGTAGACAAGATCTAATGCAACACTACCATGAAGACATCGGCGAATTGAAGACAGATCCATTAGATCCACAGTCACAAGTTCCTTTTGATTCCATCTACACAAACCTTTGCCTGCTCAAAGAAGACGAAGAGAATGATAACAGGAGAAGGAATGCTCGAGGTAAGGTAATAGGTCTCCGACGAAGTCCTAAAACACATTACGGTAAGATGTTTAAGAAACCTCTGCCTGATGAAGAATTTCGAGGACTTGTCACTCCTGGAAAACCTCCCTATAGAATACTGGTGATTGGAGAAGCGGGTGTTGGGAAGACAACGTTCCTTGCGAAATTAGCGCATGACTGGAGAAAAGAGAAAGACTTGAAGAACATCCGACTTCTGTTCCGCATTCCACTTACAGAGGCTGAGAGACAGGACCTTGGGGAAGTTGTTCAAGACAACCTCTCAGATGAAATCGAGTATGGATCTCGCATAGGGAACATGTCAAAAGAAATCAGAGTAGAGCACTGCTCCTTGATGGTCTTGATGAACTCGGAGTTGACATCAGGAGAGGGACTCACAAAATGAATTCGTTCAGATCATGAGGGTGAGAAGTACAGAGAACTGTGGTTGTCATAACAACACGACCATGGCGTGCAGACCAGATCCTCGGCGACGAAAAACTACGGAAACTGTTCACTTATGTAACCATTGAAGGCTTCGATCTGAACAAAACAATAGACTACGTGAGAAAGTTTTCATCGATGAGGAAGAATCTGCGGACAGCTTGGTGGAGTTCCTCGAGGATGACAGAAGTGATGAGGGCGTAT
>CP137683.1:29200332-29231736 GCA_037976565.1 Mesocentrotus franciscanus | reverse complement strand
AAAACAAAATTATTGATTCAGCTCATGCTGCAATCATAATTATAAACCTATAGGTCGGTCAGGAATCCCATGACTTTTACAAGCCAATCGCTTTTTTGATTATCAAGATCGAAATTTGAAAACCGTTTCTTTGATTTTTTTTCCCTTAGGGTCAACCATCCCGCAGTTATCGTCATCTTCTCAACCAAGCAAAGAAGTACTGACTGTTGAAGAAGAGCAACAGTGTAGACAAGATCTAATGCAACACTACCATGAAGACATCGGCGAATTGAAGACAGATCCATTAGATCCACAGTCACAAGTTCCTTTTGATTCCATCTACACAAACCTTTGCCTGCTCAAAGAAGACGAAGAGAATGATAACAGGAGAAGGAATGCTCGAGGTAAGGTAATAGGTCTCCGACGAAGTCCTAAAACACATTACGGTAAGATGTTTAAGAAACCTCTGCCTGATGAAGAATTTCGAGGACTTGTCACTCCTGGAAAACCTCCCTATAGAATACTGGTGATTGGAGAAGCGGGTGTTGGGAAGACAACGTTCCTTGCGAAATTAGCGCATGACTGGAGAAAAGAGAAAGACTTGAAGAACATCCGACTTCTGTTCCGCATTCCACTTACAGAGGCTGCGAGAGACAGGACCTTGGGGAAGTTGTTCAAGACAACCTCTCAGATGAAATCGAGTATGGATCTCGCATAGGGGAACATGTCAAAAGAAATCAGAGTAGAGCACTGCTTCTCCTTGATGGTCTTGATGAACTCGGAGTTGACATCAGGGAGAGGGACTCACAAAATGAATTCGTTCAGATCATGAGGGGTGAGAAGTACAAGAGAACTGTGGTTGTCATAACAACACGACCATGGCGTGCAGACCAGATCCTCGGCGACGAAAAACTACGGAAACTGTTCACTTATGTAACCATTGAAGGCTTCGATCTGAACAAAACAATAGACTACGTGAGAAAGTTTTCATCGATGAGGAAGAATCTGCGGACAGCTTGGTGGAGTTCCTCGAGGATGACAGAAGTGATGAGGGCGTATTCTCAACCTTCATGGCATCATTCCCAATCTACCTAGCAATGTTGTGTCACATGTGGAGATACAAAGAGAGACGGGACAACGTCATGAAGCTGCAGACTGTCTCCCAACTTTTGGATCTGATGGCCCAGACTCTCAAGGACCATTACGCTTCAAAGGATGGGGACACGTCGGAAGAGAGGTACCAGGAATGCAGGCAGGAGGTCGCCAGGTGCTTCAAAGATGTTGGAGGTATAGCCTACCAGGGTGTCTTGAAGAAACAGCTTGCCTTCAAGGAAGAGGTATTGTCTGACTGTGGAGCGTCTGTCTCAACTGCGTGTGAAATGGGAATACTGACAAGGGAGAAGCGAGTCGCACCAGTACACCTCCGAATGCAGGATGGAAAGCGCTACCAAGTGGAGTGTCGGTTCCCCCATATGATGTTCCAAGATTACCTGGCAGCCCTTCACCTGGCGTCCCTCCACCATGATGACCCTGACGAGTTTGAAAGGAGGCTTCGAAACGAGCTTCTTGAAGAAGAGCATCCAGATCGGTTCGAGTATCTCTGGTACTTCACTGTGTCACGGGGACGAGAGGTCGGTGTGACCACGCTTAAAGTCCTGAGTGAGACGGTGGACGACACAGACTTCATCTTCCGGGTGGCCTTCGAGTGCCAGGACAAGGAGATCACTTCTCCAATCACTAGAGCTGCCGTCAAAAACAACTCACTTCGTGTCCCAAAGGAGCGATCCTTTGCTGCTCATATCCATTCACTTGACACCGTGGAAACCCTGGTACGTATATCTTTGAGTTTAATTAAGACAAGATCATTAGTAGCAATGGATTGGTGTCCCATCACCAGAACATAATTATAAAGAAAAACTGAGACATTCCCAAACTAGTTATGGTTTTATTTACGTATCTATTTGTACCTACTGTCTTGTCTCTTGTAACAATTAATGTTCTAGAATGCAGAAAAATAAAGTGGATAGGCATTTTACATGATAAGGGGTGGGAGGCGGAGGAGCCAAAAATGGTGATTTGTAATGTGCGATGAAAGAGTTCTAAGACATCATAAAGTCAGGTAAATGGGAGAGAGGCTTGTTATGTTGATAGCCCCTCTTTCATCAAGAACAGTTTCCCCATTTCGAGGGGGAAGCACCTGAAATCATAGAGAACAACATTGAAGCTCATGTTTCTTGGGAAAGAATGAGCCCGTAGTTGCCATGAAAGTTAGATGTAGAATGGTGAATAGGTGAGGGGGAATGCCCTTTCAATATCATGGATGTGGGGAGGCATATTCTCGCTGCATCAGTCTCGTCGCAGGAGAGGCACATTGTTGATTTGTGTCTATGTATTGCATGTGTTCGGTGCTAAACCTCCTGCTTCTGCCGTTAATACAAATTATAATTCTTTGTTGCAATCGATAGAGCCATTTTCTTAAAACCCTTTTCAATACAGGACATCTTTACCCTAAATGCGCTACCCAAAGGAAGAGCAATTCTGCGGAAGGGGGCAGAACGAATAATGTCGTCACCGAAGATTCGTAGTCTGGCCTTGTGTGATTGTGGGTCGGGAAGTGATGAGTTTATCTCGACCATGGCGAACAGATCGACAACTACAGAGGCAAGACAATTTTAAATATCGTTTTTCGTAGTTATAAATAAGAATATTCTACGCGAAAAATGTAGAGTTTATCAATTGTCCCAAGTGATGCGTTCATTTTACACTGTTTCATATTCACTTATCGAAAACAAAATATGCTAGTTTCTGTTCATCATTCAATCAACTAAATTTGAACTAGCAAATTCTATTTTAATTCAAAATTATAGTTTATAATTTCAAATCATTCCAGGTCAATGAGCAATTAATGATTGTATGTTTCTCCAATGTTACTGGGTAATTTTTCTGTTTTAATCGTTTGGACCCGTTTGTAGAACAGCTCTGTTGTAATGGCACAAAATTGATGAGAATGGCTATCCATCCATATCTTTACTTATCATTCAATCGTGTTATTATTTACTTTCTGTTTTACATCTGAAAATGAATTCCGATTAAAAACAAATCAAATCCAGTTAGCTTTGTCAGGAGCAAATTAGTCTTCTACTTTCAGCTGAACCGCTTCTTATTCATCAATTGAGTATAAAAATAGATGTTTTTTCCATCATATCCCCATCACGCAGATCGAGAAGGTCTTCCATCTGGACGATGACATCAGCCAAACTGCATCCGAACACCTTGCCAAAGCCCTCTTCTCGATGCCGAAACTAAAGGAGCTATGCATGACTGCAGTGAAGTTGGGAGAAGAATTCTACACCACAATGGCCGAGCAGTCTCCTCATTCGAAGGTAAGGAGATTATATCTGATTTTCTAAACTATTGTCTATAGAAAACTCCCGTACGAACATTTTTTTAAATGTTTTCGTGTTTGGTTTTATTCTTCTTCTTCTTCTTTTAATTCTCACAACCACCGTGATTTGAAATGCGCATATAAAATGCATTCTATTGCACGACCACCCAGCATTGCCGGGTACCACCTCTACACAACAAGCTATCGATGTTTTCTACCAAGTTTACCGAGAAGTGGGGAAAAGCCTTTTCATTATTATTCAATTTTCCGTTAATGGTTCAACAGGACAATGTACCTTGGATTGAAATATTAGTTTTTACCTACAGATCAGAAAGCTGTGTATATTTCCAGGAGAGGAAATCAAGCTGAGTGAAAGCTCAACTATCAACTTCTCATCCGGTATCGCGTCGATGTCAGGATTACAAACTCTGCTCCTGCAGCCTAGTTCACTTGATGAGATCTTCTACTCAGCGTTTGCACCAAATGCAGCTTCTTCCAAGGTTTATATCTTATTGCTGTTCATGTAAAAAAATAAACCATTACAAAATAAAATAATAAAGTCCTCATAATTTTCGCCAGGTGCAATATCATAAAGGTGTTTTTAATGTTTGGTCTGCAAATAACAAGGAAAATGGTCAGAAAGGAAATTATGAGAGTGTCGGCCTTCACCCTTTTTTTCAATTCATCCAAACCAGTATTATATTTGATATATATATAAGTCAATCTTTATATTCCCTTACGAACAAAGGAGGGTAAGGACAACTAGGTAGAATAAGAATGAACGAAGGAGAAGCTTCCTTGGATTCTGTACAAATGCCCAGAGAAACATATAGCAATTGTATAGACGCCCTTAATGTTCTTGTGCATAGGATGAAATCAGTCGCCCTATTGGCGCAACATTGCATAGGGTAAAGGTATTGCTTCTGGTTGTACTTGTCGCCAGTTGCAGAATTTGTGTTTTATGGTGTAATTTTTCACTATAGTGCACCTATCCCCAAGGTGTTGACCAACGGGTCTGAGAACTACAATCGTGGTAATAGCGGGGTAACCATCAATATCATATTTTTCTTTTCGTTTATTACTGTTTATAGATTGAGAAGCTATGGGTGCAGGACATTGGAGAGATAAGTCCTCTCGGATCACAGTGCCTAGCTGAGGTTCTCTCCACTCTACCCTGTCTTCAAACTCTTCGACTGGATAGTGACCATAGTAACCTAGGAGAGGAGTACAGCTTTGCATTCACCATCTCATCCCTCCTTGGAAAGGTGATTGAATGATATTCATACACCGCATTGAATCATGGTGTACAGCAAGCATTGAGAAGATATTGCCAGTTTGACTTTTTTAACATGTTGTATCTTTTTACTAGGATTTTTCGTTTTATTTCACAAAAAACCCAATGCTTAGTAGAACATTTCTTTTACATTCCCTTTATAAAGCAATTAATAGGTCATTCTTAGAGAAGATCAATTTTCTCTCTTCATCAACGTGAAATAATAGTATGAAGAAAAGTAGTTCCATCATACACCTTTATCTATGCTATCTGCATTCATCCTAGCACAATTCTTCAATTAAAAATATATATTGCTAGCAATGGTATTATCTCCAACTTTTTCTGTTTGTATCGACGCGTCACGATGCGGAGATATAGGCCCTCGATGACGGAGTCTCTCATTATCATTGATGAATGTTCTTGAACGTACAAACCTGTATCTACAATAATTGATGCTTACCAACACAATGGCCATACATGTACCTCCAGTAGTTACTTTTTTTGGTTACTCCTTGACATGTTTCCTAATTCACATTAATTTCATTACTAACATGACTAGTATATAAGACCTGCATGGAGTATTTGGATCTTGAAATGGAACATGTTGAAAGAAATATTGTTAGCGGGTGTACCCAAAAGAAAAGATCCATAGACCGTAAATTATTATTTTCATGTTTTTCTATTTTCAATATGGAGATTGTTATGTTTTGTTCTATTGATCTGATAGGTGAGGATCAGTACCTTCATATTGTTTGAGATCAAGGTCACACTACAAACAATACGAACTATCCTCTCCATGGAAACCATGCGCGAACTCAGGATGATGGGAGTCACAGTCGGCAGCAACGACGACGATGACGATGATAACGATGACCAAGACGATGACCAAGATGATGATAATGACGACCAAGATGAAAGAATCGATGTTGATGACGATAATGACGATAAAGATGACGATGGAGACGGAGATGATGACGAGGGCATGAGTGACGATGGTGTTAAAGGCGTAGAATGTTGCTCTTCTCTGACGGCCTTGGATTTGGTGAGTTTTCTTTAAATTTGTTATTTTGTCTGGAGGGAGAGCTCAATTAATTTTCAAAAAAGTTTCGAATTCCATTGCTTGTTTTGCTGTATGCAGCTTGTAAGGTTTTGAGTTAACCATGCTCGTTTGCGAGCCACGATATACAATATGTATTCACTTATTTATTCATTTATTTACAGTTTTATTTTATCAGGGCTGCATCTTCAGTTACAAAACTAATATCCCTAAAGGTCTTGAATATAACTGTTGTAATTGTGCCTCCCCCTCCTCTGTAAAATCTTGGATCCGCCCCTATGTTGCAAAGACACTGCACTTTTTGTAAAGAGTATATGGTAGAAAACCTGGGGGTGTTTCACAAAGACTAAGATCGACTTTAAGTTAGACTTAAGTATAACAGGCCGTTCGTGCCATTGTTTGCTCTCACCATTGGTCTCTCAATTATGATCTATAGATAATATTTTTTCCTTCAATAATGAATTATCAAAAAATGTAAGTTTTGTAGATTTTTTACCATGATTTTGTACGTCCCTTGAGAGACCAATGCCAGTAAATGATGAGAGAAAACAATGGCATGAACGGCCTGCTATACTTAAGTCCAACTTAAAGTCGATCTTAGTCTTTGTGAAACACCCCCCTGAAGTGGTAGTGAGATTCTTGCACATCCCAAATCACCTATATCAGATATAAAGGAAAAATATATCTCATAGCCTATACCCTACACCAATCAGCATGACCATGCCCAAGTAACTGCTAATTTGTATCTCATCCAATTATGTTTACTATAGGAAGGATCTCTAACAAGCAATTTGGAGGTTCTATCCTTAGATGACGAGTCTATACCCTCTGTGCTGGAGAGTGGTATCTATACCATGTGTCCTCATGTTCAAAGACTTCATCTAGAGTTCACCCAGGAACAAATCACTAAAGATCATGTGGAGATAATCAAGAAGTTCCCCAAGACACAACACATTTCGCTCAAGGCATACAAGTACGTCCATTCAATAAGTTTATTTCTCTTGTGATTTTATGCGCTTGTTTTGTTGTTTGCTAGGTTGTAATGTCATATCCTCCCTTCACCATAAATATCGCTACATGTAATAATAGTTTACTAGCTTAACTCCCTCAAAAAAAAAATATATGGATGTTTATACAGGTTACATAACTGTTGTACATTAGTTCGAAAATCATAGCATGTTGCGCTGTTCTCAAACAACCCCCCCCTCCCTCCGTCCCCCTCCCCCTTTCTGACGCTGCTTGGCCTGCCTTTTTATACATGGGCTAGAGCACTGAGATTGAACCTATGTTACTCTTCCAATAGGACCATCGCTCTTTCCACTGAGCCATTGCAAATTTGTGTAAAGGTTTATTCATATTATTCCTGATCTGATTCATATGACATATTTTTTTTAAACTAGAGATCCACTCCTGCCCGCTGAACCACCTATGCAAGTATCTTTAAAGCACACTCTCTGGCTGTGTAGAGCGCTGGAAGATTCAACCAACCTGCACAGACTATCAATTAGCGATATCACGATAGGAGATGAGAATACGAGATCGATACTCCACAGTGCGAGGTGTCATGATCAACTCCAAAATCTGACGTAAGTTCACGGCATCGCTTAAGTATTTTGAATGGGGATGGGGGGTCAGAGTTACATCAAATTCAGCGAAAATCTCAACCCCTAGACCCGCAAATTAAGAAAAATCAACAGCGAGAATGACACAGACAAGGTTTTCAAAATTGAAAAAATATTTTTGTGCGAGCTTGAAAACTTGTCAAGACAGATGTAAATAAAGGGGCCCGTACTTTTTTCTGTCAGTTTGAATACGGTTGCCTAACCCCTTCATTCAAAGGTTCAACTATGTTTGAATGTGTTTCGTAATGCAAAAAAACAAAGTTTTATTATTTTCTTATTATTGAAGAATTGAATGTGAGCCGTATCATCGAAGCCCAAATAACAGTCGATGGGAGAAAAAATCGAGTCGAGTTCTCCCGTAAAAGTTTGTGTTTTATTGTTTGTGGATTTTTTTATTTTTTTATTTTTTTGGGATCAAAATCAGCGGAACCCATTCATTTTCAAAGTAAAACTGTACTCTGTCTTCCAAATATCAAACTATAATATGACCTGTCAAAGGAAACAACTCGTATAGAAACTAGATTTATAAATGTTTTCTGATTTTTTTTTTTTTTTTTTTTTTCTTCTTTGTTATAACCTGTTATCTTACATAATATAGAATGGTTCGCTGTTCCACATCTCCAACTCTCGATGCACTCGCGAGTGAGATTTCATCACAAACCAGCGTAGAGATCAATCTAACACATGGCAAGGTACATACATGTATAACGGTTTGAGAGGGAGCTCTAAAAAAGAATCAAATCTCCCCGATTGATAATAAATGAATTTAAGAGAGGCACATGTAGAAAGAGATTGCAAGACTCCCAAGCCCCCAAAAGACCCCCAAAAAAAAAAAAAATATATATATATATATATATATATATATATATATATATATATATATATATATACATATATATTCTTCAAGAACCGCACGTGATGATACTTAGGGTGTCCCGACAATTGATCTAAATTGGTAAGGGAATTGTTTTACAGTCCATAATAGAGCACAGCTCTCTAATCACGATGAGTAACCCTCTCTTTTTCTTCGATAAAGCGGACGCAAATCCAGTAGCCTTTACCGTAACTTATTGAATGAGCAAACATTACATTACCGATATACTATGGAATCTGTACATGTTTTTTATGGGATAAACAATAGCGTATCGAAAATGTCCTTAGGGTGATTTCTTGAAAGTCTTTGTGATCATATTCGCATTAGATATTTATGATTTCTTTACTCCCTTATTTCGTATAGCCTCCAAGCTACGACGATGATGTCACAGAGGATCTTGAAGAAGATATCTTATGGGCTACCAATGTATTTGAGAGTGCATTCACAGTGATCAGCAAAGATGACGTGTAATCCGTAACATACAATGGTTTAGCTTTAGAGGGTACGCCCCCGCCCATCCGTCCATTAAATTGTGGGGGGATGTGAACAGAAGAGAGAGAGAGAGAGAGAGAGAGAGAGGGGGAGAGGGGGAGGGGGAGAGAGAGAGAGAGAGAGGGGGGAGAGAGAGAGAGAGATGGGTGAAAGAGGTGGGTGAGAGAGAGGGAGATAGAGGGATAGAGAGGGGAGAGAGAGAGGGAAAGAAAGAGGGAGAGGGAGAGGAAAAGAGAAGGAGAGAGAGAGAGAAGGATAGAGAGTAAAAGAAATAGAGAGAGAGAGAGGGAGAGGGTGGGGCGAGGGGGGAGCATAAACAATTGATACAGAAAAGTAGTGTAAAACCATTTTGTTTTCTCTGCTCATTCATGTGAGTAATGCATTTGTTTTCACTCGAATAATTACAATAATCCAATAAATAACATTAGATGAACAAGTGGGGACGGACCAGGGGCTGTAAGAAGTGAAGATATCGCAATCTATTTTTGCAGTAACGGTGATATTTTCAGAATTGACATTTTCGAATAAAGCCCCTCATAACATCAAAGGATAATAGGCTCAGCAGGCTATCCCTTAGCCTATCCGATAGGCGTCGAGCTTTATGGCAAATATACTAATCGCGTTATATGGAGACAAACAACCGAGCTGTACTGACGCCCGCGCCGATGTCAGTCTCCATAACGCGATTAGTATACTTGCAATAAAGCCCGACGCCTGTCGGATAGGCTAGCTATCCCTCGGTCCTGAGGTTGATGCAGAAAAGGGAGAATCCTGAACAGCGCCATCTTCGTAGTATTTTGGGTGAAAGAAATTGATGTGGCTGGAGGACATATCACATTTATAATTGATAAATTCCCTCTTTCTTTTGGTTTCATGGCACAAAGCTTTTAGGGAAAGGCGTATTATAAGCAGAAAATGATACATTTTTATTTTGAAACGTTTTAAAACAATGGCATATGGTGTATTTTCGTACATTCTTTTGAGGCCGCTATCCTAGTCAAGAATCGCTTATGACTGCGGTTTCCAGCACCTTTTCCACAGATAGTTCGGACAATACTGTAAATTTATAATAATATGTTAAAGAAATATTAAGTTCGTTATTAGATGTTTGTATGTAAATAACATTTTGACATGAAGTTATTATTGTTTGTATATTTTGTATTATACCTCATGTTTACATGATCTTTGTTATTCAGTTATTGTATTTGGAAAAATGCAGAAATCAAATCAAATCAAATCAATCAATCAATCTATCGACTATTATCAAATCTCTCTCTCTCTCTTTCTATATACATGTGTACCTTTCTCTGTTCATGCCCCCTCTCTCTCTCTCTCTCTCTCTCATGTACCTCTCTGCATAATGGCTACAATTAATATAATGTTGAAAAGTCCAACTTACTGTTCGAATTCGACTTGTTTCGCTATTAAATAGTTGAAAATAGGTCTATGGCATTCATTCATGGTCGATGTCAATTACGAGACTTGGAATAATTTACTTCGGCTCTAATTACATTCAAAAGCACCTTGATGGACAATGTTAAACAGTTTACATATTTTGTGATTTTTCTTTTGTTTTGTTTTGTTTTTTTGTTATGTATCTTTATAATAAAGACGAAATAATGGCGAAATGATATAAGATGTAAAAGGTTCTTTTTATTGTATATCGCTTGCATTACAGAAACACAAAATGTAAAGAATATTGAGAACAATGCACATTATACACATAATACATTAAATATTATTTACATGAAACATTTAATACACAGCCATGTACATTCATAATCACTTCTTCTTAACCGTTAATGCTTTCAAAGTTATGTTCATGTTTCATCACCTTGGTATGATAATGGAGAAGGGATAGCATTAGTGATTCCGACCAAGATGGAGACTAAGAACTAACTGAGAGGGGAACATTAAAGCCCGTCTGCACTAGTTTGACCAGAAGGGATTAGACCTCCCAGCATGGTCACTGACAGGTGGTTATCTCATCAACTCAGCTCTCAATTAACATAAGAAAAAGAGGATCATGGGGGACCAACGGGCACCGCTTAGGCATTGTTTTCTATATAGAGGGAGCAAGTAGCTACAAGTAGTGCAGTGAGGCTTTAAGGCATGGAGTGGAATGACACTACAAGAGTGTACTAGGGTGGAAGAAATCAGATTATGTGGAGACATGTTGCAATCAACTTCCGAGCTGGGAGAAGATATACCTTGGTAGATAGTGCTTCATGAAAGTGAAACACTTATATTCCAGTTCAAGTGTCACAATCTCAAATGAATTGCTCGATTATGATTAACTACGAAAAATCGTCTGACACATATGATTCATTTGCAGTCTTGAAAATGGAGTGTGTTGCATACCTACAACAGATGGTTGACTATAGAAACAGAGAGTTAACTTTTCTTGGGTTTTTCCGACTCGGAAGCGTTTGGCTAAGAGAGAAAATATCATATTTTCATAGGGGTCTTACTTTACAAAACCATAATCAATCATTTTTGTTACTCCATTTCAGACATCATCGAAAGTCTACCACATCTAAAGAAAAACATATCACATCCTCCAACATGCTCTCATGAAAATAAATGACAGATTTATTGTCATTTGGTCTACATGTATGGTGTATGGTGATCGTGCCTTCTCTTCAGTTGCTCCACGCCTCTGGAACTCCCCCCTCCTATTCTTCGCGACACCGACAAGCTAGAAAGCTTTTAGTCAGGCCTCAAAATCCACCTTTTCAAGCAAATGTGAAGTCTATGACTATTGGAGGAGCGGGCGCCTTTGAATATTTGAAACAGATAAATGGCGCCATACAAGTGCTGTGGATGATCATCATCATCATCTTGAACAGAACAACAAATTTCTTCCAACATGTGTAATACGCACTATGGACATTTATTTTGTTGAATCTTGTGTCAATCCGGGTGCCTCTTGTATAACAATTTAGCTTCATAGGTTGCAAATGCAAAAGACCTCAAGTCTAATTTTATTTTATTTGACTAGTCTCATGACCCTATAAAATGCTGAATTTTATTAGATTTTGTCAATCGTCCAAGTGACCAGTAGGTTTCTAGTTTCTAAACGTGATATTTGATGAGGGCTCTACGCTAAAAACGTCTTCATAACTTTCATATTATTCATTTGAATCCACTCATTTGTTTCTCTGATGTTTCTGCTTCCATCCACGCATACAAGAAGATATTTCTTTTCCTTTTTTGCTTTTTTTGGTAGAAAATCCCATTGCATCTTTTTTGTAAATCAAAACAAATCTTATTATAATACTCTGGAATTGGTCCAACCGTGAATTAGACCAAAAGATAGAACACATCGGTGATAGCGCCTTGTATCCTCTGGACAAGGCGCTACATAAATCCAATGATTATTATTATCATTATCATAATTATCATTATAATTAGTAGTAGACTAGTAGTAGTATTATTATTAGACGAATGTGGTCATGATCAGACAAAATATGGCTAGAAGACGAACTGCAGACAAATTAGACTACATTAATTGACTGTACTACATGCATATGAACATTTTGAGTAGAAATGTAGAAAAATAGCTTTAGTTTGGTCCGGTAACCTGTTGAAAATTACGCCACGCTAAGATTAGAATATGAAAACGATTAGAAAAGTTTGTAAAAAAAAATGCAAAGGCAAGAATGGAGGAAGATTCCATTTTCTTATTATTATCAAGGCAACAAAGGACACTTTAACTTACTTTCTTTTCAGCCTTAAACTCAACTTATAAACATTTACCCACAATAAATAAAATTGAACAACATTTAGGCAAGTACATTCATGAAATGCTGATAAAGAGACGTATACTGTTATTCATACAAAGAGTTTGAGTTCTATATAGAAAGTAAACAGTGGAAGCTCATTGCTCCTTGTTTCGGGGGAGATATTATTGCTTAGTAACAACATAATGCGTTCATACACTGCGTCACAATGCAAACATTCATGAGTTGCAAATGAAAACTTTGCTATTGCTCAGCAATTCCACTTCCAAATACGAAAAAGTCACAATATGATTGTTTAGACGGCGAATTTAATAAAGTTTTGCCATGTTGAATGCCACAAGCACTTATAAAACCTAATATTATAAACAAAATATTAAAGATGATTAAATGAAACGACCAAATTCCCACTGAACTGAATTTGATCATCATTACCGAGGCTGAGGTTATTTCATCGTTTGAATATTTATATCACATGTCATGGAATAGTGCATGTATCGATCTCTTCATAAAATGTTGATAATTAATAAAGGAACCCTGTGGAAGGGTAAATAGAAAAGAAAGAAAAAATCATAGTAAAAAATAAGGCCAGAGACGATGCAATAGCAGTTCAATAATTTTCTGATATGATTGATTTCACTATCCAGTTTTGTGAACTGACAAAAATTCTGTACATCAAGCTGTATTTTGCATTGCATCCATGTTATACTGTTGTTAGATACATCGATCGATTTCGATTCGTCAGTTCCCTTGAACATGCTGAAACATGGTAACGAATCACTGAATTACTACAGTTCATGTGAGTCCAGTTGCTCCCTTCTCATCCTGTTACCATGCTCAAACTCTCGATTACTTCACATCGGCGTTCACTGTTTCAGTACACTGCCAGTAGTTTTCAAATTGTTGTCTTAGCAGTCATAACGAGCGGACCGCTCTCTCAAACACTGAACAAAGATATTAATTCGCTACAAGTCTTATATTTTTGTCTCCTTTCAAGAAATTGAATCATGTTACAATTATCGTATAATCGTCGCTTTCATACATATTGTTCTTTTTGTAACGATTTTGTTTTCTTTCTTAGTCACATCTCGTACGTCGTAGACCGGCAGCCCGAACTAATATTCTTCGTCTTTTTGGACACCCTTTTGATGACGTCAGCTGCTTCAGGGATATCACTGCATTTGCATGTGAGGATACACCTGAAGACCTTCTTGAAATATGGATGTTTGGTGGCATAGATGATGGGGTTTATACAAGAGTTACAGAAGACGACGGCGGCGGCGTAAGGGACGACCGGGTCGCTATCGTCGTAGAGAAGACACACACTGTACGGAGTGAGACAGATGAGAAACGCGCAGACGACATAGAAAAGGTTTTTGGTGATTTCAACCTGTCGGCGTAGCTGGCGTCCTCTCAGTGAGCTATGTGATGGGGTGATGGAAGCAGAATGGTTGATTCGCTGAGGGTTGTTGTTGCTTGTTCCGTTCTGCTTCGAGGGCGGGGCCTTGCAAGAAATCCTGTAGCACATGAAAACAAAGAAAAATGTATACAAATTTAATGAAACAACCATCAATTATAATCATTTAAGAAATTACTCTGTCGCAATTAAAAATTCAGCATTCGAAATCTGACTGATTTCATATTTTCTCTCAAATCTAGGATGCTTTTAACATGCACAGAAGAGGGACAGTGGGACATGGTTCTGCCAAACGAAAACGATCCAGAAATGCCCCTTCATTTTATGCAATATTGTCGAAGCCTACTGGATCTTCATCAGTACATGTTTATTGTGAAAATGTTGCCATTCAGTGGGTCGATGTTTAGATATAAGAGACTTGAGGGTCACTGAGAGGGCGCTATAGAGTCCTTATAATTTGTTGTTTTTGTTTTTCTTCCCATTGGCCTCTTTATAAATTAGCCATTTTGTTCATAATATTATGTGCTCTTTTCATCACTGATAGCCATCTCTACTCTATTGTCTTTCAATCTATACCCCGCTTACAAATACTTGTGGACTCTTTCGTTTCGAAATGAAAACACACTTGTCACGACAACCGTTACTTCAGCAAGATAATCTATTTATACAACCATACAGGAATCAATAAATTATCACTTTCATGATTTTTCTCAAACATCCACCATCCTTGATCGAGTTTCTCAATGTGATACGTCCGTCCAGAGACATCGGCTATCATCGGCTAATATCGGCAGTTTCCCGTCCGCGTGACCTCTGACATATAAATAACTCCTTTTACCGGAAGTAATTGTTGGTATTTGACAACAGGATTAGACGAGATGGCCATACTGAAGTCATATAGTAAAATAGATTTGTCATTGTGGATTATGTGAGACCTTGAACTTGGTGATAAGTTGTGTCAACGAGGGCCAAAAGCCTACTTCCTCTCACAATCTGGATTTGGTTAATGCGCTGAATACTGACTGATTAATGGTGTTTCGACAACCTTGGATAGTACAGCAATAATGAGACAATTATAAAGAATTAGTTATCTACCTATCTGCCTATTGGGAATGTTTGATATCAGTTGACAGTGTAATAAAACACATTACATTTGATTGTGTGTGTGCTCAAGAAAGTCGATTTTCCGTTACAGATAATCTAACACCATTATTGTTGCCAATTTGCAATTCAACGAAGTGCTTCAGAATAAGAGGACAATGTCAACTTAGAACTGATTAATAGTGTTTCGACAACCTTGGATTTGAAAGCAGTAATTCGACAATAATATTGTAAAGAATTACATGTAGTTATCTACCTATCTGCCTATTAGTATTGGAAATGTTTGATATCAGTTGACAGTGTAATAAAACACATTACATCTGATTGTATGTGTGCTCAAAAAAAAATCCATTTTCCGTTACAGATAATCTAACACCATTATTGTTGCCAATTTGCAATTCAACGTATAGTGCTTCAGAAGAAGAGGACAATGACAACTTAGAACGAATGCGTGTCTATATACTTATGCATGCCTAGACTATGACTATAAGACTTGATTAAGCGTTATTTACCATTTACAAAAGATTAATCCCCACACGGTCACATAAAATGGAATTGAGGGCAAAGAGCCCCTTTAGTATATCCGCCATGTACCGAGAGATAAATTTTGAGGCTAAAAAAAAAATGTGCATACAGAAAAATAACTAAAGCATTTTTTTCTCTGAAATTCCAGTTTCTTTGAAGGGAAAGAAAATACATGATGCCCAAAATTAACAAGAATTTCGTCACTCTGTTTTCATTACATTTCACTAAAATCTTGGTACAACCTAAAGACTAAACAAAAAAGGGATAGCTCCATGTCACAGAAGAATATGCGGATATCGGAGGAAAATTATCTTAACCACTTCCCCGTGCTTTAACATGATATGGAACTTCCATTAACCTAAATGAAACAACTCTATCTGCAGTATTCTGCACCTGTCTCCTCTGATATTAATCAAAGCGTAATCTCCATACACAATAAAAGCATGATTACATTGCCAAATGTTGAGCATCATAAGGCGCTAACCATGATTTTGAAAGCGGTACCACTTTTCGCACAGCAGTGCGCTCGTGACAGAGATTGCAAGAGCAAAAAGGGGGACGGGGTACTGTACCAGTTTACACAAAGTTTGACCAAAACGGCTACAGTGGTCAGCCGGTAGCAATATGTGCTTGCCAGATAAAGCAACTCACGCCAAGAAATGCTACCCGTTACCGTTTTGACGTTTCAACACCATAACGAAACTGAGGACAAAGTATATAAGATGGTAAGTTACAGGCAGAGACTTGACAAGTCCCCGGTAGGCCTACAGATTCATGCAATCAATGACAAAAACAGTCAGCAGTTCTGTTTCACTTTACATTATTAAACACTTGGATTTAACTCCTTTTGGAGGTCGGCCATTGTTTTATGATGTGTAATTAATCATCATGTTATGAAACATTGCAGCTAAAGTGTGACAACACGTCTAGGGATTCAATCATGTGATGTGATGTGAGTGGTAGAATAGATAGCTAGATCATTCCCGATCACTTCCTAATATGGTATGAAAATAGGAAGTGACCCTCATCATGCGCGTCAATCAATACAATCATGATCATAGGGGTTGAGAGTTGGGGTGTTGAAATGAAAGAGCTTACTCTTTTCCTTTTCATCACAAATTACATGATTTATGACTGCCTGTCGAAATCAGAGTATCCGATCGATCTATTATATGCTGGGATTCTGAGAATAATTCGCGTTACATAGGTCCTCATCATGCCCATGTTATCTCTTATATCAGACTACAGGCCTGTGAACCTGATAAGCTCGTGTTAAAACGTCTGCTGAATGCTGATTTTTAGTATTAAAAAAATGTTTATTACTATTTCACGATGTTAAAGCGTTATCTAACTTGTCTTACACTTTTGTAAATTGGTGGGGAACAAAGGAGAGATGAAAATGACCTTACATAATGATCTGTCA
Organism: Mesocentrotus franciscanus; assembly: GCA_037976565.1. Lineage (NCBI taxonomy): Eukaryota > Metazoa > Echinodermata > Echinoidea > Camarodonta > Strongylocentrotidae > Mesocentrotus > Mesocentrotus franciscanus. The sequence continues at coordinate 29,214,848 of CP137683.1, read as the reverse complement.
GTTGACATCAATTCTCATATCGCCCTCCTCCTCCCCCTAGAAAACATGCAAATAAATTATGAGAAAGCACATATAAATGTTGAACAAGAGGTAGGCCTTATATCGAATTAGGGAAACATGTTTCAGTATTCTTGATTGATCATATAAAAAAGATGTGTAGAATATTCCGTTATATTATAGGCCTCCGGTATGACTCGCCATCATAACTAGTCCCCATTTAAGTTCTCACATACCCCCTGCAGCGTCTTCTCGGCTTCCAAAAGTAAACATCGTTAAAATGACTCACTTACACAGGTGGTTTTACCATAACAATATGCCCCCATGTGAGATATAAATCCAACGATCATTTCATATTTTTCTTTAGAGAGAAAATCACGATGGAATGCTGTCGTCCGATGCATAAAACCGATGACCTCTTTTCTAGCATGAAGCCCTAGCAATGTTTGTACATGTGCAGCTGGCACCAGAGAGCACTGAAGCGTGAAGACCGACGAACAATTGATTACAGAAGGCACAAACAATGGAAAACAAAGGATGTGATTGGTAATAGCAACAATATATTTAGGTTGCAAAAGAGAACGCATCATCTCCAGAACATTTATACGAATTGTTACGTCTTTTCTATAGGAAAATATGCCCTTATCATCAATTGTTATTTTCCCTTAGGAAACAAGATTCAGCAGGCTTAATGCTCTATTGAAGGATTGGAGAAACGAATGACTTTGTCAACATAAGCCACTTGGTACAATAATTACAAATTCAATGCAATGGATTCGATTTAAACAATACGAGCAAAGTAGGCCTAGTATACACCTTTAAATGTTGAATTATAACAAGCATAATGTATAACAGTGGCAGTGCAGTAGCTCTCCACTCCTTAATGTGCATAATTATTATAAATAATAATGATTATAGTGGGTTCATGTATAGCGCTCATGTCGGTCAAACTTGAAACTCCTGGCGCTCCCCGGCTCTAGCATGGCTGGCATTATGGCGCTCTAGCATTTCAAGGTATTAATTTCCTACCTGGTACCTATTTACCTCACCTGGGTCAAGTGTGGCAAATGTAGATACATGGTCTTGCCAAAGGACATTAGTGCCGCAGCGGGACTCGAACCGCGAACCTTATGATCCACAGTCCGGTGACTTATCCACTAGATCACGACACCTCATTATGATTCATATGACTTACATAATTTTCGCTTCATCATCATCATCATAGGAGACGGTTTATAATCCCCGTAATCCCAAACGATGACAGTTATCCGTATACATTATCAAATGACTATCATACTTATTACGTAATACAATCCCCGCAAGGCCCCAAGACAACTTCCCTTTTTAGTATAGCATAATCCAAATATATAATATATCCTACTCCAATGCAAATAGTACAAGTGACCGGTCACTAGGGCCAGGGCATTGCGGAGTGCGGGGGGGGGGGGTGCTTTCACCCAGTCCATTGCAATCAGCACAATGATTTTAGAAGACGATGGTGATCAGATATAACGACTATTAATTTCTCTTACATATTGGTTTGGTTACCGTAGGGTAACTTTCATGTTCTCATATTTTGTTTAAAGATACTATGTCCCTTTTGCAGCCAACATCAAATTATGTAGAACTTTGCAGGAATTATGAATATGTCATGTATGTCCTATCTGTGAAATTTAAACGTTAGCAGTGTCCTAATATTCAAATTATGCAAGGAAACCCGTTTACTTGCTAGACTTCACTGTCAGACACTATTGAGTGACTGACAGGCTTTTTTCATCTTTGGTAATAACATACATAAAATGAGCTGTAAAGGGTACATGAGCATCAATAACCCACTTCTTGTAATGGCCAAAATTAAACTGATTGAATCTTTGCGCAGCATAAAACGTACGACCATTCGGTACAATAGTCTGAAAAATCAGACTATTACTTACTGGCTCTATAGCTCCTAAGTCGATTCGACAACTAATAGTCGTTATTTTCCCACTTAAGGACATTTTCAAGCCCCCTTGTTTTTTAGGGAAGTTCTAAATTAGTATTGTCTTTCAAATGCTGTTGGAATTTAACCTTTTCATTTTTTTCACCTGCAAATGGGACATAGTACCTTTAACTAGAAGTCATGAAAATTTGATAACAATACTTCATTGAAGTCCTTGGACTATTCTCTTTGATGTGAAGAAGTCCTCGAGGTGAAATCAATGAGGTATATTAAATGTTGATGATACTCCGTTTACAATCATGAACCGGTAAACAAAAAGGAACTCTGAGCACGCAACTACACTGGCGGATAGTGGGCACTATGGGGGCATGCATTGAGCATGTTAAGTTCACGACCCACGACATAGTGCTTCTATCTTTACAAAATGTTCGACCCCTATAGAGAAAATGAAAAACTGTTGATTTTTTTGTTAAATGCTGCTCTCTTGTTTGCTTGCTTGCTAGTTTGAATTTGATTTTCTTTTATCTGAGCCCCCAGCTCTCTCCTTAAAATCAACTTGGATCTGCCTCTGTGCCGTCAGATAATATTGCTTGCTTGCTTGCTAGGTTAACGTAATTTTCCAGAATTGTGCCCCCACCCCTCTCTTTACTAACTCATTCATGGATTCCACACCTGTGTGGATACTGTCTATATTAGAACAAAATATGATATGTAACTTCCATTCTTCTGCAAGCAGAATAAGGACGAAGGTCGGGGTGTACTATAAAAAGAAACATTATACCAAAATACCAGCGAAAAGATGGAGATAATCATTTTCAATTGGAGCACTCATGTTCCCATTATCATGCCGAGTAGTAGGTCCATGGTCATACGAAGATCTCATTTCAATAGGGTGCTCCTGGGGGTGTTTCATCAACTAAAATCGATTTAAAGGGCGAATCGGTTTTATTTATTTGATGATCGATTTTAGGGCTTAGTGAAACACCCCCCTGATGCCTGTTTTTATGACGTATTGTGTTTTATCCGGAGTTACATCCACTCTTTTATGATTTTTAATTTATTTCAATAACAAGAATTTATTTAACCAGGGCAGCCACATCAATATTAAAACCGCTCTTCGTGCGGGCACTGCAATTACTTTAACCCCAGCTAGGCGCTTAGCATTCAAATTTGAATATTACATTACAAGGTACCTGCTTATACATGGGTTTGACAGGGACACATGTGTGAAAAACAGTCAAGCGCCTTTATCAGTATCAAGAATATAATCCCAGAAAGTATAAGTAAGTTATAAGTTGTGATCGCTCAAGCACTAATTGGCAATTCTTGAATTCACCTGGCGAGCACATCTCTCATGTGCTGCCTACTAAAAAATCATTTAAAAAATCAATCTGTTAAAGGGGAGAAGAATCAAAACAAAAACTCAATCTCTCTTATAATTATTGCACATGACACAACCACCTTCACGAAACAAATCTATTCCTTCATCATGGTAAGGGTAATGCACCCCTTCACGGCTAAGGCCGCCATTTTAATTTTGCGAGTAAACATTGCGTCATCAATGTTTTTCAAACGCGCATGTATTGTTGCGTCACTGCCTGCGCTGCGCGCTCACATCATATCGACACAATACGTGCTTTGCATGCTGCATAAAATAACAATATTTACTCGCAATACACCCTTTCACGGTTAAGGCCGCCATTTTAATTTATGAGTAAACACTGCGTCATCAATGTTTTCAGATGCGCATGTATTGTTGCGTCACTGCCTGCGCTGATCGCTCACATCATATTGACATGGGCACCATCTTAAATTACGAGTAAACAGCTTTGTTTACTCGTAATTTAGTGTCAGCGCATGCGCACTCTTCTTCTTCTTCTTCTTTTGATTAAGTCTGCCTCCTTCGATTCTTGCAAACTATATGTGTGAAGCGCAATTTACGTCTATTCGAGTGCTATTTACATTATAATACAGTTTATTTACAAAATATTTACAAGCTCATGTATAGGATGGAGGGAGACTAGCCACTGTCACCAACCGTCTGCAGTCGACCACGGAAGGCTCCAACAGATGGCACTGCAAAGATTTCTGAGGGCAGGGAATTCCAACTCCTTACTGTTCTCTTGTAACCGTGAAAGGGTGTATTAAACATGGCGCCCATGTCGGCGCATGCGCAGTCTTGTAACCGTGAGAGGGTGTATTTTGTGAAATTTTCAGTAAAAAACAATTGGCGCGTCATAGAGTCGCTAATTTGCGCGTATGATCGATCACAGCTTGAAAATTCATAAATTTCATATTTCTTTTCATATTTTCCTTAAACTTCCTTTGTTTATCTCATTGTTCCGCCTTTATCGAAACAAAATTATATCAGGGTGACTTTCCTTTTAATGTATATTTTATAGCTATTCTTTACTCTTCACAGCCACTAGAGGGCTTACCAGATTAAAATATAGAATTGCATTAATGTAAACTATGAAAGTATGACGAGGGATGAAGTTTCATTTATGCGCAGATAATATGGGGTTTTGTTTATACAAGAAATATTTAGTTTACATGTTGACGACCCTCCTTTCTGTACAATGTTACAGGATGTAGAAAAGAAGAAGACGAGCGAGAGAGAGAGAGAGAGAGAGAGAGAGTAAATGAAAAGATAGAAGGGGAGTAAATGAGTGAAAGAGTGAAGAAAAGAAAAGGGAGGGATACAGAATTATTTTCATATCCAGGATTCCTTCCTATTCTCCCTCACTCTATTTATTTATTTGTTTATTTTTTCATTTATCTTTTTTTATTTTTTTTGTTATTATTCATTTATTTATGTTTTTTATTTATGTTTTTTTTCATTTTTTATCTATCTATTTATTTATTTATTCATTCATTTATTTATCTATCTATCTATCTACCTATCTACCTACCTATCTACCTATCTATATATCTACCTACCTATGTACCTATATATCTATCTATCTATTTATTTATCTATCTACCTAAATATATCTACCTATCTATCCATCTATCTACCTATATATTTATTTATCTACCTATCTATCTTCTACCTATCTACCTATCTATCTATCTAGTACCCATCTATCTTGCTTTGTTCGTTTTTCTGTATTTGTTGAGAAATCTCCTTAATCTATTACATTTTCCACTCTTCGATTATACATTACCTCATACCTTTGTTTCATTTGTATCACAATAGTGTCAATATCTGGCCCTACTGTCAACATACCCAATCAAATGTCTATCGCACAAAAGCATGTCCAACGTGTATTCTTTTCGATTTCCATAGAATCGTGTAAAATTAATAACTGGCATCATAACAAAATCATCTCGGGATGGGCTAGATAGATGACGAATAGAGGGAATACCCGAGCAAAGCGCTGTAGCGTATCCATGTTTGATGACCATCCATGCTTAGCGGTCCGTCAAGCGATCTCAATCTTTGTTCAGCCGTGATGTGGACCCAGTTGGAACCTAAACAATGAATGGTCGGTGATGAAACTTGATGATTTTTAACTTGGCCCCACATCTCATCTTTAGTTAATGAATTTTGGCGGGAAAGCCGTAGATTGTGTCATTGACGTGTCGTCTGATTCACAAAAAAGTGCAAGAGTTCATACGCACTTGACAGAGGTGCCGTATCACTCAATCACCTCCTCGACTACGGCCTCGTCTCCGGGGATTACGGAACATCGTTGGTCCATACATGGACTTTACCGATGTTATACGTGTTCAGTTGGAAATAATCAAAATACCACGATGACGAACAAATTTTTCTCTTTTTAAAGTCAGTTTCCAGCCGATTGGCCTGGCTAATATAATGTAAGATGGGATGGTTTATATTGATAGCCATTCACAATGGCGTGTAATCCCCATGTTTGATGAGCGCAGTGGGGAGTTTAATCGCAATATGTCGAGATGGCATAGCTAGTCTAGACTCTAGAGGATCGAGGGCAGAGACTCTGAATTGAAAGGGTCTGGGTTCGATTCCCACGCATGCGTCCCTCGGTGAGATGTTAATTGTCATGCTCTAACATATCAGGGGGTGTTTCACAAAGACTAAGATCGACTTTGTATGGCAGGCCGTTCATGCCACTGTTTGCTCTCACCATTACGATCTTTAGATAATATTTTTTCCTTCAATAACGAATTATTAAAAAAATATAGATTCTGTAGATTTGTGACCATGATTTGTACGTCCCTTGAAAGATCAATGCCAGTAAATGATGAGAGAAAACAGTGGCATGAACGTCCTGCCATATTTGAGTCCAACTTGAAGTCGATCTTAGTCTTTGTGAAACACCCCCCCCCCCTGGCCTATTATAGATGACAACAGTACATGTGGTAATAAGCCTACATGGCTAATCTATATATTAGCATATCAACTAATAGATTTTTCTCCATACTATGGAGATGTTGCACATCACATGAAGTGGTTTATTTCTATTGTAGAAGAAGAAAAGGAAGGAGGTGGAGGAGGAGGAAGAGGAGGAGGATGGTACTTAAAGGCATTGTTTAACAATGCCAAATCTGAGACGCATGGCCCTACATGATAATTGTGTAATATTGAAGCCCTAAAAAAAATTGCGCTTCAAAATCATCATGAAGTGCCTCAAAAAAGTAAAAATCTTTGAATGACCGGTTTTACCATACTCATTTTCTCCAATAGACTGTAGTGTAATAAAAACCGTTGGGAAAACTGTTTTTGAAATTTCGAATTCCAATCATAAATATCTTGATAATCAGACAGCCGATCGGCTTGTAAACGTCATGGGATTCCTGACTGACCTAAACAAAAGGTTTACTAAACCCAGGATTTTGTTTATAATCTGAGACAAAGATACCCAACCCCTTTGATTTACTTAGAATATGTTTTCAACAAGCTTTTGATACCAACCGCAATATTAACTCTTGATTTCCTTCCAAAAAAAAAGAGCGCCACCAACCACCGTAAAAAGTGAGGGAAATTTAGGAATCGATGTTTATTTCGTTTCTTTCTGAATTGGAGGCCAAAAGTGTCTTTCGTTAATAATTTAATAATGAAATGTAAAATTCAATAGATTTATTCACAAAAACAACAAATTAAAGCTGCCAAGCGAATCCTAGAGATTTTAAAACATGATTACATATCCATTTACATGAAAAATTCACCGTCAAATATCATTTTATCCTAATTTTGAATCGTTGTCAGGAAGTTCAACTCATATTGCAAATATTCATACCCAAAATAAAACTACAAGCACACACGCCAGCATGCATGTAAAACTATATACATAATTATTCTAAACAAATTCATACAAATTAAATATATGTAATTCGATCTAATGACTCGTACGGAAATACACCTAACCTCAAATAGAACCCATTGCGAATTGAGTTCACCAGAATAGGGTTGTAGATTAAATCATAATTAGTGATTCGATCTGATGAGTGTCCATTTGTTTTATTAAATAGAACAGGTGTATAGCGGAACACGAGGCTGGGTGTATGGAGATGAGTTTACGACGTTAATCATATGACGTAATGCAATTAACACAACTGTTACGTAGTTTGGTACAAAACGGTGTGCCTTGATGAGATAAACTTATCATGATTTCCTGTATTATAAACTATTCACAGGCAACAGCGGAATCAACATTGGGGCCCATGGCTCCTCGTTTTGGCGCGCTTTTTTAATTTTATGAGACTGAAGACTCACTTGAAATGCTATCTCCGACTAACATATTGCGTGCTGTATACAGCACGTACACAAACCGTGGTAACGGATGTGAAGAATGTGTTACCACAAACGCGGATCCGCAGGTTTTATAACCTTGTTACTTGTTATAGTAAAGAGAAACTTAATTAACCCCTATTTCTCCCTCTCTCTCTCTCGTTTATCGTGGAATGACATTAATGATAATCATCGATGAGAACTCTAAAGCTTTATTCCAATAAATTAGGGAAGTTTCCCACGATCTATAGAGAGTAAACCGTGTAATGTAATCCCACATCCCTGTTTCTGGTCTCGACGTCGGTCTCAAAACAGCGCGAAAACGTGTGAAGTGGTTCTATTTTATCACGATCGCTCAGACCTTAGAAAATCAACTTAAATCACTATCATTAGTAGCCTTCCTTGCACGTAACATTTTTAAATGTACGAACAATACATGTATTGCGTATTGCTCTCCTCTTTAAGCGCTTTTAGTGTTAGTACGCGAACTTTGGTCACGCGTGAACTATGGTCACACCAAATGTTCTTCCATCTATTTGAAGAGTAGGGTACGGTAGATAACCACAACCACAATATTCATCTTTATCTTGGTATCAAATTCATTTCTTTAGTATAATTTATAGAAATCAGCGAGACTGCACCTATTCATACGCACCCGAATTACAGATTTCAGCTTTATACAGTACTGTAAATAAGTCGGATGTTCTTTTAAAATTTCATGAGAGTGCTCAGTATTTTTTTTTTTTTTTTATGCCAGAGGTGGATTCAGAGCTCGGTACTTATTTTTAGGAGGTTTTACAAATGAGTTTATTCAATGCAAGTGCTTGGGTTACACATAGGCACAAACGAGCAAATTGCAAAATATGCCGAGGTTTGGGGAATAGTGGCGGGGCTAGTTCTAAAAAATTGGAAGGGTGTCTCCCATCTTGTAACACAAAATTGTACATCGAAATATGGTTCAATGGAATGGAAATAGTCGTCGAGAGCAGACTTTATTTTGAGCAGCTAAACCATTAGTCTACACCTTCGACAATTTCAGACGCTGTGTTGATCATTGCGACATGTATTGATCAATATTAATAGTATAAGGAGTTGCTTCTTTACTGTTGATATGGTCTTGATAAATGTAAGCTGGAATTCTGAAACATTTAGAATCAAACCTTACCATTTAACATAAAATAAATATCAGCAAAAAGACGACTTTGGACCATTTAGGTCTACTTGCAAGTTCAATGCATAAGCAATTAAGCATTATAGCCCATCTACGAATACGAATAACTTCTACTTATAAATCAGAATGCACACTGCAACTGTACGCATCGTTAGATCGGACAAGCCAACATATCTGTCCGACATAGCAACAACTAATGTACGCATTTGTGCTCTGGCGTTTGAAATACAATATCTCGTAACAGGTGGATTCAAAGTTTGATATTTCGTCACTCGGTAGACGTGTATAAATCAATTCCCACGGTGACTACTCATGTGAAGCATATATACTCTGTTAGAAGTAATACTTTGCAAACAAATTAATGAATGGGCGAAAGAGGAATTTACTCATTCAAACTGACTAGACAAAGTCATATTTCCCTTTAGAGAGTAGGACATTAGTTTCCTATTAAACGGTTCACCTGATCATGTTTCTACAATTCAATTCAATTCAATTCAATTCAATTTGTTTCTGTTTCCAACAAAACATTACAAATCAATTATAATCGTTTACAAAAATTTGGGAATACATATTGGAAACCACCTTCTTTATTGTAAGCTTGTTTTTCATCATTTTCAACGAGATTTTCTCACGGATCCATGATGTTTGACTTGTTTAATACAAAGGTGCCAAGGATTTCAGGAATTGTTTGAAAAATGGGAATGTTAAATATTTCCCTGTGACTAGTTTTTTTAAAGCCTTGTGTGAACTTCATGTACTTATAATACAGTATTGGTAAAATCTTTAACAAACAAACAAAATCAAACACTGTATTGCGTATGGGCCAAACTCCCGAGGCCCCCAAGCGATTTGCGAAATTGAATTTCGTATCTTACGTAATCGTTTAGATTTCACTAAAAGTTGGTCAACTTAAAGATAAAGTTGAGTTCTGGTCATGCGATTGCATTGTGAAAGAAACGGTGTGGAATCGATCAGAAAAGGTTGATCATCTAAGACATCTATCATATAAGTATTGGTTTGTACTGCAAGGTTCTGGAATCATCAAAATGATAAGAAATTTGGCCCAGCCTTGGTAAAGTTACAAGCACTGTACACATAAAGATGTATATGGGACTACACAAACATGCGGCATAAAAATCTGTCCCGATTTTTACGCTGTTATACGCCATATTTAGAATATTAAGGCATTTGAAGAGCCATGCTTTTCAGGGAACATTTTTTCTCTGATGTTCTTCCACACTTGCATAATAATAATGATAATGCTCACAAATTATTGTTCACCTCCTCCCAGAACTCAACCTTCTCTTTAACGTGAAATCAAAATGTATTTGTATTTAAACAGATGACAATTTGAAAATATTATGACTAATTAGAAGATGGGATCACTAATGATATTGGGACTCTCTTGGTAACTGAGGTAAGATTTAATTGTTTATATATTAATAAAAACATTCAACATAATCCCCATTAAGGTTTCCCCATGTTAAAGATTTCAACTAATTTCCAACAAAACAAATCATAGTTTTATCAGCATAAGTCAAATGTTCTCAAACCTTCACTTATAGGTATTTTGTTGTTGTTGTTGTTGTTGTAGTTTGGTTCTATAATAATGCTATTTTTGTGCGAAGGCTTAATACACCTATAATAATGCTCATTTGTTGTCTTAATTGTCTTAACTTCACACCTGTATTAGACGGTAGGAGGAAGACTCGGATAGAAAAAGGAAGTACGAGGCTTTACTTCCGCTTTGGAATCTTCTTTATAGTTGAGAACAATGCATTTTAAACGGATTATCTTCTTATTCACAATCCAGTAGAGGGAATAATACGTTGTTTACATCTTTTACAGTTTCGTAATCACAATTTATAGTTCCTATTCCGGGTTTTTTTTTCTCACAACGGTTAATATTTATAGCAATCAATGTTTCTTTTCTTTGTCGAAAAAGTAGACCATGTCATGACTCGACATTTTCCATTTTCTTTGTCCCCGAAATGATTGATAATTTAAATTTTAAAGTATGGGAAGTTTCAAAATCGTTTAGGGAATAAAAGGGGTAAAATCATATCCTTTTCCATTCCCGTCGGTTGAAAATTGGAGTAAAAATCTATTTTAAAAAGCCCACGCCCAGTTTCGGGGGTCGGTTTGGTTTAGTTTAGCGGACAGTCTAGTTTTGGAACTCTTACCTTTCCACTCGGGTGTTTTTGTTTTGTTTTGTTGGCTTCTTTTTTTTTGGGGGGGGGGGTCGCCTGGACGTCAAAAACATTGGGATTGCTGTCGAATCAGATCCGAAAATAAGAAAGTGTCACTGAATACTTGACATCTCGCTCCAGCAGGTACTCGAGGAGGTACCCCTTAAACCCCTTCAGTTTAAGTGGTTACATCATCTGAAGAGTACATTCTAACATTGAAGTGGCGTGCCCCTTACTCCCATCAACTTGAAGGGCTACGCCATGTGTACGGTACATACTGGCAAGGAGGTAAAGTGCCCCTAATCCTACCCCTTCGGTTCGACGAGCTACGCCATGTGTTGGAGTACATTCCGTTATTACGTGGTTTGAAGAGCTTAATTTGAGGGAAACCAAACAAAGCAAGGGAGGTACAGTGCCCCTATCCATCACGATTCTGAAGGGCTACGCCATGTGTTAAAATACATTCCGTTCTCACGGGGTCTAAAGAGCTTTGGGGGAAACCGAACACCCAAAACTTGATGTATTGAATAGGTCTGGGTCGGGGAGGGCACGAAAATACGCTGCGGGTTGTTTGTCTTGCTTGCTATGGATGTTCACTAACCTGCTTCCACCAACGTTTGAGCTGATTCACGATTCATATAATGGCCCACTTTCATCTCCTCTTTTCGAGCCGAGAGTGGGGAAAATTATGCTACATAAAAACAGGTTACCACTCAACAGTTCCCGCCAATTTTGTTCGTTTGAAAAGAAAGAATTTATGTTCTGCCTTCTTTCAGGGTAGAGCAATGACTCCACTCCACAGTCTCCTCGTAGGAATTACTTTCTTTTCATTTTTCACATTCTTGGGTAATGATAAAGATTGTTGAGCACACTTCATGTGTTCCAGGAGGTGAAATTCCTGGTCTACTTAAAAGGGAAAGTGAAATACGAAGGCCTGTTTTTATTTGCTTGTACTTGGAATCGGGGATAATTGCAATCACCTTATGGTTGCTTCACCCATATTTACAAACATTCACATTTCACAATTGTAATATATTCGGGTATTTTGAAACATACATACGAGATGAAAACAGAAACTATTTGGAATACCTCTAACACTGTTTGAAGGTCTTCTTCCTTCTAAGTGCTTACTACATAATCATGATAATAGTGATTAAATTGATTGACACATAGAATCTGCAGATTGCAGCTGTGAGGCCTTACTTTCAATAGAACCAGAAAAATCAGACAATCAATCAAAAAAAGTTTGAGCAAAATCGGATGACTAATAAGAAAGTTATGAATTTTTAATGACATGAAAAACTTTGAAAATCACTACACAAATTGGCAACTCACTCATGAGTCTGTGACGTCCTGTCCTCACTATCCACTAATTATTTTCTTTATATTGATAATATAAATCTCCTATTTTCCCCTAAGAATCTTATTTCTTCACTTCAGCATCCAAGTTAGATTGATAGTAATATGTTTTTGTGTGGATGCACTAATATAGAGTAATTTTTTCCAGTTAAATCATGAAAAATGTGAATTTTGATAAACTATTTATATAAAAATCAATAATTATGAATATGCAATATTCAAAAAATAGTATCAATTCTTCAAAGTTCATAATTTTTTTGGTGAAATGTCATGCAAGCAATATGATACAAATCATATAAACAGGGCAAAGGCATGGGGAAATCAAGTTTTAGGGGATAAAAAGGGAAATTAATGGGATTAAACTACATGTATATAAAGCAATTGACAAACAGTGAGGACATGACGTCACAAACTGATAACCAAATTGGCAATTTGTGTAGTGATTTCCATTGTTTTTTAATTTTAGATACTTTTTCAAAAATTCATAACTTTCTTATTAGTTATCCGATTTTGCTCAACCTTTGTTTGATTGGTTTGTATGATTTTTGTGCTTCTATTAAAGGCAAGTGATTTTTTGAGTGGACTTGTACTTTAAACAGTGTGTCACATCTTTCTCAAAGAAATCTATGTTTCAGCAGTTCATAAATCATAATGTCTCGACATGACCAGAGCTCTGTACGTTGTCTCCCATTGAATGGTAATGATTATCGCTGCCAGTGAGTTTCGTTGAACCATGAACTCTACCACAAAAATCATACTGTACTATTTTCTAGTTTATTCAACCGTCCACATGTCAATTACTCAATAATTTATATCTTGGGTCGATGATCGATTCGATAGAATTCAGAAATCTTCAAGTTCAAACTCCTTGACCAACTCTTGCTTTCTGCTCGAGTACCTCACTCTATATATGCCAATGACATCTATATTGTCTGCGACTTCTTTTCTGAAATGCTTCTCAATTTCAGATTACCACTTAGTCCCCGATCAGAGCACTCAGCCTTCATGGTCATGCACGTAAAGGAAAGACAAATATATTGTTTGTTGTTTGGTTTTTTCCTTTTACGATGCGACAGTATAAACTTCCTTACAGTTTCGATGAAAAAGAGAAGGAACAACAACAATGACATCAACAACAAAAAACGGTTTCCATTTTTCACTTCAATAATTAACAAACATGACAAATCTTTCGCTACCCAACGATTTTGAGTCTTCCTAGCATTCAGAAATAATACTTGTGATTGGCTTCAATTTATCCTCCCTTCGAGTCCCTTGTACATTGTCTTCCCGTTTCACGTATATACATTAAAGCCCCTCTGCACTAGTTTGGCCAGGAGGGATTAGCGTGGTCACTGACAGGTGGTTATCTCATCAATTCAGCTCTCAATTAACATAAGAAAAAGAGGTTCATGGGGACCAACAGGCACCGCTTAGGCATTGTTTTCTATATAGAGGGAGCAAGTAGCTACAAGTAGTACAGTGGGGCTTTAAGATGTCTGTATAGCTGTTCTTGTATTTAATGCTTTCACAGTGCCTCTAATCAGAGTAATGTAAATCCAGGTCCCCACCATCCCACCATCCCACCATCCCACCTCCACCGAGCAATTCACACCATTACAGCAATATATTTTCCAGACGATAAATCTGCCCATCACTTAATTACGTCTGATTGCGGGAGTTCATCTAAATTATTACCGCCAAGATTCGCGCATCGTAAAGATTTAGGGGGCGAGTTGACAGATAGCGCATGCGTAACGAATTAATCACTGATTAATGGAGGCTCGTGTAATGATCATCATTCCTTACATGATCAAGATCTACAGACGACGCGGCATCAAGTTCTTGGGCGCCCTTTAATCGTAATGTTTAGGGTGATGATGACACGCGTCTTGGGAGAGGGGAGATAAATCATTAACCATTCCCCTACCCTCATGTACAATTAATCAGTAACATGATACCAGCGCCAGAAACTACCGTGGCCCCCATCGAGACACATTAATAGCTGATGATTTTCACGTCTTGGACGTAAAAGACGAAAAATTTGTTGCGTAGGTATACGTCAATTTTTTTGATTTTCACGTCTTGGACGTAAAAGACGAAAAATTTGTTGCATAGGTATACGTCAATTTTTTTGATTTTCACGTCTTG
>CP137683.1:29176423-29199832 GCA_037976565.1 Mesocentrotus franciscanus | reverse complement strand
TGAGTACAGAAAATGAAAAAAATTACTAAACAAAGGTATACGTCAATTCTTTTGATTTTCACGTCTTGGACGTAAAAAATGAAAAATTTGTTGCATATGTATACGTCAAATTTTTGCGTTTGCGTGTCCCTTAGGAGCCACCATAACTTCCAACTTCCATCGTGTCATGTTTCTTCATCATAGAGATAAACTGCGTATTATATCAATTAATTAACAAACGCAACTGTATTAACATTAATAAAATATTGCTCTGATAACTGCTGAGTAATAACGGTTCGAGTTCATGTTACAAGTACCATTGAGTACAGTGGTTTGCAGTCTAAAGCCATCTGTCATTAAGTAAATCAACCACTTCTACTTGAGAGTGAGAGAGAGAGAGGGGAGAGGAGAGAGATCAGCTCTAGACTAGAGAGAGTGAGAGAGAGAGAGAGAGAGAGAGAGAGAGAGAGAGAGAGAGGGAGAGAGAGAGAAGAGAGGGAGAGATGGGGTTACATTGAGAGAGAGAGGATAAAGAGGAGAGGAGAGAGAAATGAGAGAGATTGATGCTAAAAATAGGACTCTTCTGATAGTGAGAGAGATAAAGGGAGAAAGAGGGGCAGGGAGAGGAGAGAGAGAGAGAGAGGGGGAGAGGGGAGATGGGGGTTACAGGGAGAAAGGCAGACGATAAAGAGGTATAGGAGGAGGAGAAGTGAGAGAGATTGATGCTATAGTATAAATAGGACTCTTCTGATAGTGAGAGAGATAAAGAGGAGAAAGAGGGGGCAGGGAGGGAGAGAGAGAAAAGGGGACAGGGGGAGATTGGGGGGTTACAGGGAGAAAAACAGACGATAAAGAGGTATAGGAGGAGGAGAAACGAGAGAGATTGATGCTGTAAATAGGACTATTATGATAGTGAGAGAGATAGAGGGGAGAAAGAGGAAGGCGGGGAGAAAGAGAGAGGGAGAGAGAGAGAAGGGGAGAGGGGGAGATGGGGGTTACATTGAGAAAAACAGACGATAAAGAGGTATAGGAGGAGAAATGAGAGAGATTGATGCTAAAAATAGGACTCTTCTGATAGTGAGAGAGATAGAGGGGAGAAAGAGAAAGGCGGGGAGAAAGAGAGAGGGAGAGAGAGAGAAGGGGAGAGGGGGAGATGGGGAATACAGGGAGAAAAACAGACGATAAAGAGGTATAGGAGGAGAAATGAGAGAGATTGATGCTAAAAATAGGACTCTTCTGATAGTGAGAGAGATAAAGGGGAGAAAGAGGGGGCAGGGAGGGAGAGAGAGAAAAGGGGAGATTGGGGGGGTTACAGGGAGAAAGATAGACGATAAAGAGGTATAGGAGGAGGATGCTGTAAATAGGACTCTTATGATAGTGAGAGAGATAGAGGGGGACAAGCCATAGATGAGAGAGAGAGAGACAGGTCAATGGAGATACAGACAGGGTCAAGTAACAGAGTGTAGTAGGTCCATGGTTTGGGTAGGTAAAGGGGTACATCCTCCAAAAATGGATGAACTAAAGGCCTACTAATGGTCTCTACTCTCTACCGGGTTGAAATGGGTTTTCAAGATGACTGGCCAGTTTGTTTCTGGTGTTGAAGTCTAGATTAGATTTAGGAGGGGAGGTAAGTATTATAGTTAATGGGTGAATGAGGAGGTGTGGGTATGCAAAGTTAGTAAAGGGAAAGGGAAAATGCGCTAAATGCACATGCCCAAAAATTCGCAGACTGATGATAATAACAACTAGTCCGTACATTTGGTCAAACATCCCCATCGAAAGTGGTCTAGCGAGTAGCGGCGCCCTTGTAAATAATTTTGATAGATGTCTAGATATAAATAAATGAATGAAAATAGATGAATAACTGCATAATACAAATTATAACAAAAGAAGCATTCCAAAAGATAAATAGTTATGTAAACGTCCCCTGGGAGGGGGTGGCTGGTGTATATGGCCCTAATACTATTAGTAATACAGCTCCTAAGCGATTTGAGGAGATAGATGAGCCCATTAAATAGATAATAAAATGGCAATGTAAACGTCCCGGTCCCGGGGCCTGATGCATATAGCCCTATACACGCTCCTATATTCGACATAAGATTGATGAATGGAGCATAAAATGACAATGTAAACGTCCCCAAGCCAAGGCCTGATGTATACATATAGCCCAGGCCTACTCTCCTTGATGCGACATGATGATGACTGATGAGCATCTAGAGCCAGAGGCACGTGCCCCTTCCTCCAGTCATAAAAAAGCGTCCCTTTGTCCTAACTCTACTCCCCTCCCTCCACTCCTCACCTAATCTCATCAATTTTTATATCCACGTATCGATGACTCACTGTGCGTATACCACGTCTTGTAATATTGATATAAATGTATTCCCCCTTTTTAAAAAAATGAACTTTGATTCGATAAAAGTGCGCAAATTCATTAAGCATCGTAATTGGATTTGGGTAAATTTTGAAAAGAGAGGAAGGCCAAAGGATACCGGGGCACTTCAATTTTGATGACGGGATAACAGGGGCTTACCTTGGTAATCCAGCGAGTTCTAACGGTTTGTCTTATCTTATGGTTTGGTGATCGTGTGAGTTAGGTCCGTCAAATTTTGATTATTTCTAGCTCGCATGCCTGGCTTGAGATGATTGTAACATAGCAGGGATCTCACTCAGATCTCACCCTCTGCCTCATGCATGTAAGTTAGCTCTATGCGACTGACGATAGCAGAAGCGTCACACGACTATTTACTATGTGTGAGTCACTTGGTCTACATAAATTAATCCTCTCAATCATGTCAATTATTTAAATAAATCGAAATAATAAATTTGAATTTCTCATTTCCCAGAAACAGATATAAACTGAGCAGTATCTTCCGTGATATATAGTGTTTTATTTAATTATCTAAAAAAATCATTCGCAGCCAAATGGCCGAATTGCAGATTCTTTTACAACCAGAATAGATCAAATGGATACATAGTAAACTAATACTAACAGGCCTACATTAGATTATTTCTATCTGTATTTACCAATGATACAGGGTTTCTAACAGCTTCTACGCATTTATCATGTTTATAAACCAATAATTTGTAGACTGGCACGCGTACGAGAATAAACACACCTGGTTTGTGATCGAGTTATATGGGAAGGAGGCACGGTAGAAAAATTGAATCGCACCTTTACAGCCCACGTTGATTCAATGAATCAATATGAAACTGACAAATGTTAATTAATTTGCTAAAGACAAGTTAGTCATTAATGTTGGCAGGCAAGCAACGTCAAACTTCTCAATTTGAGGAGTGAGGTAAGGGGAAAATTGGTTTGCTTTACCAATACATTTAATAAATTAATTTCTGTGTCTGTGAGTTTGTGAGGCACCTCTCCTTTATTGTCTGCTATCCAGCACAGAAGACAGATGAACAAACATACTTCCATACCATTCACAATACACCATGATGTAGCAGACGATCAACCCGCATCCGGTGCACTCAGCATGCAAACCGCAGACAGTCGCGTGCGCGTCACGCATTGATAACGCGCGATAACGCACAGTTACATAACATGACTTATCACAGTACTTTAACGGGGTTATTTATATCACATGTCCGATGCCCAAGGACCTATGCAGTATTAAATTTCGGATCGGTTTTCAATTAATTCTTGGCATAGCTGCTTTCCTTCAGCTTCAATGAATCGCATCTAACAAAAGTGCATCCAACTAAAGTACAACCTTATTGGGAAACATTTGAGTGAAATGATTACGTAATGAGAGGCGCCATAGCAGTGATAGTACACGAACGCTAATATGTATTCCATTTCCTCTTTATCTGAGAATGATAATGAAGATAACTTTAAATATCACGATCTGCCTTGTGTAACACTCTGTTCTGTCATCTACTGCTAGTTCAGCGCAAAGGCTATGATGTAAAATTGTAAATCAACTACACTGACAATGCATATAAAAAATGGCTCTCAAAGGAGATTCATTTTTATTTTGATGTCAAAACCCCTCAAACGATAAATGTAAAGCCTGAAATAAAACTTATAACTAAAAATCTAAAACTTTCGACACCCTTATTTCCTGTGGAAGGGGTCCATATAATAATATCCTCAATGCGGAAACCCCTCCCCCTCCTCTCCCTTCTCCCTTTACCCTCTCACCCCTTCTCTGTCCTCCTTCGCCCCCTCTCTCACTCACTCACTCACTCTCTCTCTCTCTCTCTCTCTCTCTCTCTCTCTCTGTTCCTGATCTTTATTTCTCATTATAATCACTTCCTTCCACAACAAAAGTTATTCAATTTCAAGATGTTTTAAACAGTAAGTTAATATGTTTTAGTCTTTGAAGAATAATGAAGGAAACATGGAAAGATCATTTTTCTTTTCGGTCACTGACCCAAGCTCTAGTCGTGCTATTCTAGATTGATTACAATCACCAGTTCTACTTAATCTGAGATGTAGTTGATACGTACGTGGACATTTTTTAGCGTAGACTTGCCCATAAATCATTGTTTAAAAGACACAAACTGAAACAATCATCCACCCACTGCAATTACGCCTTCGAACTTCACCTCCAATAATTATGTCCACCCATGCCAACAGACTGCGTTTTGAAACACAACACAGCAATTATCATGTCACTTGGCGCAGGTCGGGAAGTTGTGAAAATTGAACAATTAACCGTTTAACCCGAGTTTTATTGGATTGAGTTCGGATAGAGTGGTGAATGGTTGCCCTTGACTGTCAGTCATGATAACCGGTTTAGAGCTCTGTGGTATCGTTTAGGGTGGAGGTAGATGGACATATTCTTCTACTAATAAACAGGTTGGCAAATTTCAGCACTGACATTACGTAATACGTAGCACTCAAATACACATTTTTAAAAGCATTTTCTAAGTTGGCATGCTTAAAGTATGCCACGAAATACATTACGTTAATTCTCCCGACTGTTTAAAAAAAAAATTCAAATAAACATTCCGTTCTGATAACGGTCGGGTGACTTGCTAAATAACTTCCAACGTCTCTTTAGCTTAGCCCCCACCCCCAAGAAACAATAGATTTCGCAGCCTAAAAAACTGAACATCGAGCTACTAATCAACTTAATATAGAAACCAAGAGAAATATGAAAAACATACACCACATGCAAGGCACAATGCTACCTCAGGTTTACTAGGACATCTATAAAGGTACCCTGTTCCATTCAATGATAAACTCATTGAATAAGGTACTTGTGGTACTTGATATTAATATCCCACGCTGTAACTGATAGGCTATTTCCACTTGTCTTGTCCTGCTTGTTTCACTCTACGAAGTAGGCCTCTGTAATAATATTCAAAGATATTAAGTCTGAGAGATTTACACATTATTATAAGTGGTCCGGCGAGTGATATTTCCGATACCAATCAGGAGCGTTCAATCATAATCAATGCACGTAGTCAACGTAGACATGAGTGATACTATAGTTAAAGAAGGGTAAAAGAACAATAACACGTACAGATGGGTATCTATACTAAAAGTAACAATTAAAATACAGCGAGAGTAAAGAGGCAATCAATCATATTTTGTGGCACAAATAATACTCAATAGACGTTTAAAAAGCTGGCCTCATAATCCCAGGTGCCAGGTGCTCAAAGGTAAACTCTTGTAGTACACACTGATTTAGTGATTAAAAAACTTCTCGAAACGGAATAACATTTTAATTAACGTTTGCAGTTCAAATTTTGTTGCCATTTCTTCGATTTTCTTTTGAAGGTTTTAAGACCCACTTATATATTTGTAACGCGTATTATATGTCTTTCAATGGCTTGTATAGATAATTGCCATTGATTAATGAATGTGCATTTCTCATTATCAAACAAAGGAAATGATGAGATTTCTCCTCTCATTCAGTGAAAGAAATTGCTTTCAGTTTAATATGAATGGATCTGGAGTAGATGGTCAATAGATGTAGAAGACTTCTGGAATCAAATATTCTTGGTAATAACTTATTAACATAAAAATACATTATAAAGTGAAATCGGATCAAATTCTTCGAATCAAATAGATGCAATAGTTTTATATTAATCATAATTATGAAATGAATGACACGGGAAAGTATTCAACACATGGTTCAACGGGGTGGGAATGGGGTCTGAGAGGGGCGGGGGCGGGGGCGGGGGCGGGGGATGGGGCAGCTACAAAGCTATAACCATCATGTCTGTCTGCTAACCAAGGAGATACACAGCTCGTGCTTGGACTCTGGAGTCTAGAAAACGGTGGATTTCTCGTTTACTATCATTCGTTGGCCCTTTACCACGAATGCTATAGAAAATGAAACCGGTGCTAAAATGTTCCAACTCACATGGCTTTATGAAAAACCTTGTAAATACCCAGACTGATGGTATATCAATCATCCAATCAATGCAAATGGTGGCTTCTTTACAACTATTCCGTTGTACCATCGACAGTCATGAGCCACATCATGACTCATTTTACTCAAGCACAATGGGTCCTTTTGACGGCTGCGGGCGAATAGAAAATTCAAAAGCCGGCGACCTGCTTTGAGATTTTTACACTCATAGGTTTTGTCCTTCGTGAATAAATAAACTTTGATGTGTTTAAGTACTATAACTTAAGCTAAAGCCCATAAATTTGGGTTTTGATCAATCCGACTTAACAAGAATCCCTAGTAAGGTAAAGACCTCTGATAGGTGCCCCTCCCCATTTACGGTTCCCTTTTCTGCTTTATTTAACCCCCAAACACACACATTCTCTCTCTCCTTCTCTCTCTCTCTCTCTCTCTTCCACTCACTCTATGTCAGTCTCTTTCACTATACCTCCCTTTCATAACTCTCTCTCTCTCTCTCTCCCTCTCTTTCTCTCTGCCTTTCCCCCACTCCTAAAATATCCCATAATTGTTAAAGTCATTTAATTCAAAGAACAAATCTGAACGCGATTAAACAGGACAACAGGTGATCGTTTTTGACAATCAATCTCTTTTGTCAAGGCGTGGTGAGTGCTGCGATAAAGGCATAGAAAGAAGTCGCGTTTAGTTTCCTTTCATCAAGCAATCCCAACAATGGGTAACCTCCATAGGCGTTGATTTTACGAACTCACAATACGATTAATGTAAACACAGTCTCAAGGTGATCAAGAAATACGACAAACTTGCCAAAGAAAGTCTTTAAAAGGGAAGAAAGGCTTTCTTTGTTGGGTGCTTTCTATAAAATTAATGTTCTCTAGAGGTAGATGGATTCTAAACGTTTTTAAGATTCAAGGAACACATTAGTTAATGTCAACGACCCACAGTTGGTTTCAGCATGAGTAGGTCCATGGTTTCACGTTCATTTGAGAAGTTTGGTTATTTCTTTGTTTGTTTGTTTGATTTAATAGGCATGATCTAATACTATCATTAAAGGAGCAGGGATTAATGAACTGTCCCCCACCTAGCCTGCCGCCTTCTCGAAGAAAGTGAACAGATTGGACAAAATATTTGATCGGCAAATTAATGTAAGCCTTTCATTCCTTTACGGTTGGTCACCATAAGGCCCCATCCCTATATTCGGACATACGGAAAGCATTCAAAATTGGTAAACATGTTTGTTTTATGTTGTGGCGAGAAAGTACTACCAAAAAAAAAAAAAACCACAATGCATTATCCAATCTTCATTGTTCATTAATAAAAAATATCATTTACGCATATCATTTGCGACATTCGATATAAGTGTTAAATAATCATTCAGTGTTTCCTTGTTGCAGGGCATAATACAAACTATCAAGTAACATATTATTTTCTACTAATGTAGTCAGTATATAGTTTTGCTTCTGGTGCTAATGAATTTGTTTGTTATTAGGCTTATTTGTTTTCACAGAAGATGATTTTGTGATTTGTAGTAATAAATAACTTCTCAGTTCCTGTCTTATATTCCTGGGTATTTCTCTTAGTATCTCTTTACAATCATTAGTCTAGGGACCTCTAGTCAAATAATGTCAAATAATAGAATATCAAGAGTTCTATAGGAGGAATGTTTTTATTACGGCTATTTAGTGATTACTTTCCCACGATAATGGATGTGAAATATGATATGGGAAAAATTAATTGAACAATTGATGATATCGTAATACGACCATGTATTGATGTATTTTAAACTTCCCTGTTTGTCTTCCTGATGGCCTTAGAGAATATTAGCCTAATAATCAACCAGCTGTTTGATATGAGAAAAACTGTCATGAAAAATGTCATATGATTGTCACATACAAATGATACAGTCTACAATAGTTGATTGAAATAAAGGGTAACACAAGAGTTTACATTTCTGGCAATGTAAAACCAGACTTGCATGTATTGATCATCACAGACGTAGAATCGAAAGGCAAAAAAAGTTTAAAAGTGAATAGTAAGATAAAGGGAGAGAAAGAAAACGAATGAAGAGGATGGAAATTTGGGGGAAAAGAAGAAGGCTGAAGCAATGACAGGCTTTCATACGATGACTCTGTTCTTTGGCATTTCATTCATCCATGCTTTTAAAATGGTGACCCCCTCCCAATTATGTGCCCATCATTGGCTGGACCAACAATACGCCATTACTCGTGTACTACATCAAAATGATTTTAGAAATTGCACACCGTTAACAAATGACACATAGCTGTCACAAGCAAAGCTTTTAAAGGTGAAATACGGATGAATTATCATATCTAGAATCACTTATAAATGTCCCGAACGAAATTTTATTCCCCCAAAAAAAAAAAACACACACACACATATATATATACCACACAAACACCAACAAACAAACGAGCAAACAATAAACAAAATAAAAAGCCGCAGAAATTCCAAACATCACCTCACTTTCAAATTATACCAGCATGACCAGGGCGATGTATCTGTAGATGTGTCGTAGTCGAGTGGTTTAAGCATTTGACTTGAAATGCAAAGGTCGTGGGTTCGATCCCCGACAAGGCAATGACAGTATTCCCTTGGCAAAACATTAAAATACATTTGCCACTGCCCTCACGGTGACCATATGGTACGAATGCTCCCCAGGTATTGGAGATGGTGCACATACTGTATTCCATTGTGCGTAAATGAATCGATGACCGGGGTAATAATATCTGTAAAGCGCTTAGAGACGGTATTTCGTATTAAGCGTTATATAAATCCAGATTATCATTATTACATTATGTATTAATCTGTGAGTTGTCTGACTGCATAGTTTAGTGATGAGGTCATGAGCAGGGGGTAATTGGGAGTGAAAACTTATAAAGTATTACCACGAAATATAAGGACTGTATTATTCATATATTGAGGGTAATGGAAGCCACGGGATGGAGACTCTGGGGTATCTGTGAAAATATTGTGAGAAGGGGTGTGTCGTTCAGTCGAGTTCGGTCACAAAACCAGAGTAGTTCGACATCACCGGTGGGTCAACAAGAATAAAGAACATCTCCATGAGAACCATTTTAAAAATAAGTTTAAAGAACCATGGACTTATAAGTCCATGACCAGTCCAGCAAATATATAGAAAACAATACAACAATGTAACTCTAACAATACGGATCCCCCCTTCAAGGAAAAGATCAGAAGAAAACAAAATTAAAACAAAACAAAAACAAATCACTCAATAATCCCGTGATTTTGTCCAACAAGTGTTGTTCTGCATGGGTACATTTCATTTTGATAATCCAATCATTCCAGTAATGATATTATTCTTCCCTTTATCGAATAACTAGGCTACTGACTGGGTCAAAATAACAAGTGCCTCATTCTATTGCATTAACCATGTAGACCCCCTCTCTCTCTCTCTCTCTCTCTCTCTCTCTCTCTCTTTCTCGCCCTTCCACTGTCTCTCTCTCCCTCCCCTCTTTACTGTTTGACCGTGCCTCCCCTTCTCTCTCTCTCTCTCTCTCTCTCTCTCTCTCTCCCATGGACCTATTCCATTCTCTTCCTATGCATGAAGCCTGAGCCTAAGGCCAGGAACAATTCAAATTGAATTTATATCATATTCACATCCCCCGTCGACAATGTATTCCACCAAATTAGATCTTTGTAGTGATGATTTATATTGTCTGTGACAGACAATCGGTAGCAGGTTGGTATTTCTCCTAACCTCATGAAATATTAAAGATAGAGTTAACTTTTGGTCATGCAAATAAGTTTTTTTTTTTGGAAGAAAAAATTTGTCTGTGGGCATTTGGAAAAGGTTGATTATGAAAAGGTTAATTGCATACTGGGTATTCCGAATCGTCACATTGATAAGAGAGATGGACTCAATCTTGATGAAAACCATAAGCACTGTAGTCTAGATAACAATGGGTATCTGGGACTACACACATGCGACTGTTTGGTTTGGTCGAAACACTTCAACTATTTCTTGAATCATTGAATTTTTTTTGATACGAGGTCATCTAAAGAGCAATCCCTTTTCAGAGGACATGGCTATTAGTATTAAGACTTTCTTCCAAACTGACATGAAAAGAATGAGAAAGCTCACAATTTTTGGTCACCAAACCTTTATCAGAACTCAATTTTCTCTTTCAATACCAGTATGATGAATATATCTCCAAAGTCCAAACCATAGCAACCACAACCAAACGGACGTGGTTTTGCGTTTGCTTTCGACAGTTCTGCTATGAAATGTTGAATAGACTGTGATTTGTACGTAAATCAACATCTGTGTACAACAGCCTCATAAACAATCAACCTGTTTCAATGATTGTAATTGACTTATCATAAACATAAACGATATTTCATCAGACATTGTTCACAAGGAGATTAATAAGTTTGTGGGTATGTGACTGTCCTTTCATGTTTTAACTTTTAATTGTCGAAGAGATATTCCACGGAACTATATGTTTTTGGACAGAGTTCATTCACATTTAGTTTCATATGACTACACTCTTCACTTGAGATTGTGTGTCTGGGGTTGGTAGTACAATCGTTTAGAAACCAATGTAACAATTCACCGTTTAATTACTGCGGTTGGGAAGGATAATTAAGCAGGTTCTTTTGAATGTGGAAAAAATATTGTTGAATAGTTGACTTGGAAAGGATGTTAAAGAGGTTCATTGCACTGTAAATGTAAACAAAATGTTTTAGTGTTAAAGAGTGGAATGTTTAGTCTGGGTAACACTAACCTATGGTAACACTAACAACAACAACAACAACAACAACAACAACAACACAATGAACACATAATCCATAGCTTGATAACGTCCTGATTGTACCACTTAGCATACAGAAACATTATAATACTGTAATAACTGTATAATTTCAAAATATCAGTTGAGCCAATACAATTTAGCGCATAAATCAATACTGTTCTTGCAAATTGCAAGAGTCAAGTGGTGATCCGACAGGAGGAATTTGCACGAAAAAACTGTCGCAGGAACATGGCCTGGGTCGGGTCGTACACCCATGCAGGGCCTGGCAATTCTCTGGTTCTTGTAAACGAATCTCCTTTGTCCTTTGCTAGAGTGTGCGGAATCATTGTCAGGAATATGAAAGAGAATTTGGTCTGACAGACAGGCATGACAGACACAACGAAGTCAGTGTTCCAAGACCAAGCCCATGTGATCGTATGACCACGAAGATACTTTACAGAGCTGAGTGAGTGATATTATCTGATTACTATATACCAATATCAAGGATCTGATGCTCGAATACTACTACAAAGAACATGAGTACATGTGTGTACTAAAAAAAAAACAAAGACGATTAAAATCTGGACGATTCGACCTTTTTTCAAGAGGATTTGAAGTAGACGCCGTTTTGCAAAAACAAAATAACATTATTCAAACATTTTGTCTGACATATATTATTTGACATGAAATTATTCCCTGAAATCATCATTAAAACAGCGTGAATTTGCGGGGATTGGACAATAAAATTGTGTATCGTCAACTCGTCAAGCCTATTCAATGGCATGATCATTGATTGTAGCAGTGATAATGCAATGACATGTTTCTGGTTGTACAATGGATATGAATACACGATGAAAAGGGCAAGCCCAGAAGGGGTGCACGCAGATCCCCACGAATGAACAACCGTGTTGATTCAATGTAGTCCAGTTGTTGCGATAAAGGAATTAATGCCCTAATCCCATTTCCGTTTGATATAAACAAGTCGAGACGCCCTGGTATTCATCAGATCAAAGAGATATCACTCTCTTTGATCAGATTGATTCTTATAAACCCACCCTCTCTCCCCTCTCTCTCTCCCTCTTTCTCTCTCCCTCCATCCCTCCTTTTCTCACCCTTCCTCTACAATGCATCTGTCAGTGTCTTCCTCCTTCGCTCCATACCAAAAAAATGACCCGATTTCAGTAAAATATTGTTTGGCTTTCTATGCTTTTTAAGTACAAATCATACACCACGTCACCTGCATACACAGCTGGAGAAAAGCGGAGTAAATTTTGCAATCATTCTTACCTATAGTCTACCTATTTCTTATATTATAACCAATTTGAAGATTTATATGTTCAAAACTAACAATGATTCTGTGTGCAGATGAAAACAAAGAATTTTCACGAGGCGTATATAACTATAGAGTGGACATTATGATCCCGCATTGTAACATCTCATAACGACTGCAGACTGACCGCGGTGTATTTTCAGTTGTACAGTCGGCTGCAAAATCAACAGGATACAACCATGGCCATGGTAGGTCCATGATACAACAACAGCAGGAGAGGGAAAAAACAGAATTGTTTAATTTTAAACAATGGACATGTGACCACAGGCAATACGCATGCATACGCGCCTATTCTCACGTAGTCAGGTGGAATAATACGTGGGAAAGAAACTTTCATTTGGACAAGAGTTGATGGTTGGCAATCAAATCGACGGGGAAATATAATTATCTTACGCTTCAGAGATATTGTTTCTTTCCATTCCTCTCACTGAATGATGTTAATTGCTCCCAGAAAGATGGTGAAAGATGAACACTAACAAGATCTTGCACAACATCATGCACAAATTTTACGCCAAAATAATAATAATAATAATATTCAGTTCTTGTAAAGTTGTATAATACATTATGAAATTCCAAAGAGCTTTGGAAATTATAACCCTAGCTTTTAATAGCTCCGGCAGCCGTTATAATTGCACGGTGAATTTCAAGGAATAATCCTACCAGGTACCTATTTACCTCACCTGGGTTGAGTGTGGCAAATGTAGATTAATGTCTTGCCAAAGCCAAAGGAGAGTAACTATCCCCGAAAACGACGCCGTTTGTAAATAGTGTTGTTACCCTGTATGTTGTCAGTTGAGAAGGAAATATTCCTCTTCTTCTGGCAGAGGACCTGGGTATTTAATTTTCTCTCATTTTCTTCCTCTGAAATAAAGATGACTATATTAGGCCTGTAATTGATTCGGCAGACCTAAGATTCAAATTAAAATAACATCCTCCAAATAAAGCTTAAAGATAAAGTTGAGTTCTGGTCATGCGACTGCATTGTGAAAGTAACAGTGTGGAATCGATCAGAAAAGGTTGATTATTTAGCATATAAGTACTGGTGTGTACTGCAAGGTTCTGGAATCATCAAAATGATAAGAAATTTGGCCCAGTCTTGGTAAAGTTACAAGCACTGTACACAGAAAGATGTATATGTGACTACACGAACATGTGACATAAAAATCCGTCCCGATTTTTATGCTGTTACATGTCATATTTAGAATATTAAGGCATTTGAAGAGCCATGCTTTCCAGGGAACATTTTTTATATGATGTTCTTCCACAGGCCACACTTGCATAATAACAATGATAACGCTCACAAATTATTTTTCACCTCTTCCCAGAACTCAACCTTCTCTTTAAAGTAACTAACCTGTTAACATGAGGGACTGATGTATCATTAACAGACGATGAGAGCTCATTGTCGTTACTACTAGGGCTTGACACCGATGTCGAAAGCATCGACCTGAGATGATGTCGAACATGACGATAGATCTTGATATAGCAGACAACAATGATGACAAGCGGGATGGGATAGATACCGAGAGCCTGCAGGATATCGTAGTAGTTGGAATACTCATGTTTGGACTTCTGGCTACAGGTGCTGTATTTCTCGTTGTAGCCAAGTTGGCCCAGGCCGACGAACCCGGGGATGACGCAGAGAACGAAGGGTACGATCCAAGTTAGAGAGATCCAGATGGCCAGATTACGAAGGTTGAAGATGGCTTGGTAGCTCTGAAGACGTTTTGTGATTAAGATGTAACGATTCAAGGCGATGGAAGCTAGAGTGTAGGTGCTACATCCAACACAGGTGAATAAGAGGCCTGCAGCAGCGCTACAAACCCATTCATCGAGTGGCCATCCATCTGTACTAAGCAACGCAACTGCATTCCAGGGAAGAATTAATGAGGTGAGGAGATCAGCGACGGCAAGATTCACGACGAAAACGTTCGTGATCGTTCGAAGTTTTCTCGAGAATACGACGGCAAGAATGACCAGGGAGTTACCCGCGGTGCCCAGGACGCAGGCGATGATGAACATCGTCGCCACGATGGCGCGTTGGGTGTAGTCGGTGAATCGGAACAATTCGTCAGGATCCCCTGTACTGGAGCTGGCCGGGGAAACCATCGCTGATCTGTTCGATGTTAGCAGACCAGGCGGTTGAACCGTTGAATTGTCCATGTTGTTTTTTGGTTAATCGAATCCCTCTGTTGGAAACAAACACTGAAGCAGAATCGACGTATTCAAATAATGTTCATATCCTTTTAATATAATCCAAGAGAACGGCTATCAGCGTCGAAATATCCCGATCACTGTGGTTCTAATGAATCGCTAGCAATGATAAATTTACAGGATAAACTGCCAATGAAATCCTGACAACGGTCTCAATGGGTCCATGTGTTGGTGGAGAGTTCTGATGGAAATGACATGTTTCAGACTTCGGTGGCATCAAACAAAACTTTTCCAGACAGTTGACAAACGACAGTCAATGTGCAGACCATTAAAGTTTCTCTACTGTTCACCCATGTCCTTGACCCGTGAGTATAGGGAGAACGCATCACTCCTCCTCGCTGATCACCAGCTAACTCTCACACTCACAGCAGCAGACGACACACAGAATAACCAAAAACCCTCAGGGCGGGAGGAGAGAGAGAGAGAGCAGAGTGGTAATCCTTTCTTGAACCGTGTTACGTCATATCTGACAGGCAAAGCTTCTTCATTGGTGAGTGAGTGGATAACAACACCTTTCACGCATTGACTGCCGACTTCCGAATCAAATTATCCTGTACCCATTTATATTTCGAAGTGAAAGAAAGTTGAAATCCAGAGCAATCACTCGCTATATATCTGCCTAAAAACCCAAAATTATCAACGGTTTCAGCAAAAACTCCACTACGATTGATGATGATGACACCATTATGAAACTATTCCACATGTGTCCGATTACAATTCAGATATTTCGGTTCCTTTCACTTTTAAACCAAGCTCGTTCCACTGCCACAGATAGACATGAAAACCGGAGAACTATCCAGGGAAAACGGATCCCTGGAGATGGAAACTGGAGTAAATTGTCTATCGCTCAGTTCCGAAGAGGGAGCTAGCTGCTATGCTATTCATCACTCAACGTATAAGCGTATGAAGGCCGTCTGGTATAAACTCGCTAGCAATCGCTCCACCCAAACCCCTATCACCTATACACAAACAAAGAAGATCAGCGCGTATGTGACGTCACAATCACAGAGAGCGAATCGTGTGATGGCAAGGGGGACTTACCCCCAATTTAACGAGGCGGAGAGTTAACAGATAAATGTTGATACAAAGTGCAAATAAATCACATATTTAAAGCCACATAGACCAGCCCATACAAGTCTTTGAGCGTTTACAGATATATGTAGTTTGCCGTAAGATGATTTATACTGGCATTACACCGCATTTCACAATAAACTATTAACAAAAATAAAGCAAATAAATGTCCTTGCTGCCTCATGTTGTAATAACTAATATTGCAAATTCTACAGATGAAGCTAATGCTAATTTATTTCGGTGAGAAATATTCTGGAAAATCTTATAAGTTATGGTCTTGCTTGTAATGTGTGTTTCATATCAAGGATGTAGAAGCAGAAGGTCCATGGTAAAACTAGAGAGAGAGAAATAGGCCTACAAGCTGCACAATATAATGTTATTCTCATACACGACCTATTCCTACATGACATTTCCTTTCTCATTTATGTGATTGATCAGCAATGAATTAGTTCAGTAACCTTAGGGAGGGGTGCAAATTTGCACCTCTGCGACAGGTGCAATGTAAATTTACCCACCTCAGAGGTGTGACTCCTAAACGATTACGCCTAAACACACATGTCCAACTTTACCAGAATGAAAGTTCATGTGATCCGATTGCACAGGTCACAGGAGAATAATAAAAGCAAATTTCTTATCAAGATATCTTATACATTCCAAGTGCATGAGTGATTTTATTATTGTCTTCACAGTTCAAACATTCCAGACTCGCAGATGTTTAAAATCACATTTATACGAGATCATTGTTATTAATGGACTGCAAACACCCAATCCAGTGGGCGTTTGTGGGAATTTGAACAACCCCTAAACACAAGCTTTACACAAACCCCATTTTCTGCTGTGAGAAAAGCCAGAAAACCGCAAGAGTATACAACCTGTCACGTGTATTGTTAACTACTCATGCGAAAATACCAAATTGGATATTTCTAAAGAGATGTCTTTCTCTTTATTTGACATTGTACAAAGCAAATTAAAAAAACTGAAATGCAAGTAAGATTTATGGCCTTTCGGTCAGGGTTGATGGATAATTCATTGAAGGTATATTTAACCTCTGAAGGAAGCCAAATTCTTTTACTTTGTGGTCATTCATTATACACATCAAAAATCATCCTCACCCGATTTGATGCATCAATCTATGCGATATTAAAGTCTATCAATGCTATAATGCTATTATTTTCTTTTGAAAGTATTGCGGCTTCATCTTGCGCAAATCGTGTGTCCAAGTTCTATTGTTAATTGCTATCGGTCTTTTTCACCTAATAATTATCAACCAATGTGGGGAAATGGCGGAGTACTGCTGTTTGTGTTTAAAGCGAAGGCCAATTCCATGGATCAACTTTTCTAGTATTGGTTGTCATATCAACATTTAAAGTGATAATACATGTATGCCTAAATAGTTTTGGATATTTATACCTACTTTTATCTCACTTTCCCCATCAGAAGAAATGTTAGGTAGAAAGTTGTATCCAATCAACTTTTGGGCAGTTAAATCATGGACCTTCTACGAAGGTCCATGGTTTATAAATGACTTAAATCCCCAACTTGAGCGATTTTATTTTGCTCAATTTGTAGTAAAAGGTGATCATCATTAGACAAAACGGTATCCAAATAAGGCATGAAAAACTGCCATAAAGTTGGTTTAACACATAAATCATCTCATGCTGGGAAATTTTAACCCATTATTTCCTACAGTGATGAGACAAAAAAAATAATCGCTTGTGTTAAAATGTTGGCAAATATCGGGGATTTTTCAATGCGCAGAAATCTCGTAGATAACGGTTCTTTCTTCCTGTTATGAAGTGTTAATACAAACAAACATTTCGCTTCCTCCCTCCCCTATCTCGATTAACCATGTGTTTAAGAACACAACTGATGGCATGCATGTCCACTCTCTTGAAAGACTGTTTGTAGATGGAATTCACATTAATCACAGTATTCAACCTTCCTCCGTGATTTGTATTACTTTTATGACAACGAAAATTAAAGCAAACAGAACAATTATCAATTGTATAAAATTACAAAGCGCATTAAGAACCACCTCTGGAATGCCAGGGACAGAAAGGGTTAACTTATAACTGTGGCATAAAGCCTCGCAGTCCCGCTTTCAATAATTGTATACCAACAGAAATTAATTATTGAATGGAGGTTATAAGTACATGTACATTATTACAGTATTTTGACAATAAAAGACATAGAATTAAAAATATGGTTTGCTTTGGACATGTCCATTGTGGTACACAATAGATGTTATTTATTCTGACCCCATGTTGCAAATACATGTATGTCCACAGCGATGGTCGCTCACCATATAAATGATAACATTCGGCTTTTATATAGCGCTTAATACATCAACGATGTGTCTAAGCGCTTTACAGATATATTTTTACCCCGGTCATCGGATTCAGGCTTACCCGCACACAATGTATGCACATTCTCCACTCCCTTGGGAGCATTCCAGCCAGGCGTCATTTTGACAAGGGCACACTTGCTCATCTAACCACATTAACTTTCGCATCCTACCGGGTACCCATTTAACACCTGGGTGGAGAGTGGAAAATGTAGATTAACGTCTTGCCTAAGGACATAAGTGCCGCGACGGGACTCGAACCCCGTACCTTGTAATCTGCAGTCGGGTGACTTATCCACTAGACCACAACACCTGTGGTAAACAAATTATTATCCCTGCAAGCTGGAGCGGGTATTTCCAGTATTTCATAACAGGGGGCAACAATTGCCCCCAAAATACACAATATTATTACGAGGGGCAGATTATCATGTTGTGTACTTCAGCTTTGCCGATGGGGGGGGCGCAAATGCCCATTGTGCCCCCCCCCCGCCCCTCAATATGCCACTGCCTTGGAGAGTAAGGTAGATTTATATAAAGAAAGACAAGTCTTATGTGATGGTTCATTTGCTTGCCATATACACAACCATGCCAACATTCCGCAGTGAAATAAAGCATGTTATATACAATGGACTTCTTAGATGATAATCTGTATGTACCTTGCAACAGATTATCCCCGTGCTAAACATCTTATCTAATAAGATCTACTTCTACCATTACTAATACTCTAAGATTTGACTTACATAGAAGGTTGAGTTCTGAAGTTATTTCTGAGCTTTCCCGTTGATTTCTTTTTATATCATATTGAATATTTCCTCTTCAAATGCCCCTATATTGGTGATATTCTAAGTAAATTGATAATAATAAGTTTGTTTACCCATGGAAGCCTCATCAGCTTCAATGCTGTTTTCCCTGTGGGTCATGCAACTATCATTGCCCTTAGCTATTGCCAGGTATCCGTTTTTCACCTGGGAAAGAGTGGCAAACGTAGATTAATGTCTTGCCAAAGGACGTTAGTGTCGGGCTGAGATTCGAACCCTCAACCCTTGGATTGAGAGTCAAGTGAATGAACCACTATACCGCAATACCTCCACATGAAAATTATGAAAAGAATTTATAGATGAGGTGTTTGGACGAGATGGTCATGCCACAAAGCTCCATATAAGTCTGAGTGTAGTCCATGTACTGTTCATCAAGAGTCAATTTCTTATCCATTTGATGATTCAGAAGCCTCCAGTACCAGTATACGCCGATGTGCTATTGTTTCCAGGCTGTATTTTCACAATATTCGTGCGTGACTAGAAGTCAGCTCTATCTTTAAAGTGACTCGGTAACTTTGTCTCAGATTCTGAAACAAAATCCTGGATTTAGCTCATGCTGCAATCATAATTATAAACCTTTAAGTCAGTCAGGAATCCCATGACTTTTACAAGCCGATTGCCTGTCTGATTATCAGGATATTTATGATTGGAAATCGAAATTTTATTTTTCGTTTTCCTAACGGTTTTTATAACACTACAGTCTATTGGGGAAAATGAGTATGGTAAAAACCAGTCACTCAAAGATTTTTACTTTTTTGAGGCGCTTCATGATCATTTTGAAGCGCATTTTTTTTAGGGCTTCAATGATACACCATATCACAGACACTGGTAACACGTAGGGCTATGCATCTCAGATTTAACATTGTTATGCCTTTAAAGCCCCACTGTACTACTTGTAGCTACTTGCTCCCTCTATATATAAAACAATGCCTAAGCGGTGCCTGTTGGCCCCCGATGATCCTCTTTATCTTATGTTAATTAAGAGCTAAGTAGATGAGATAACCACCTGTCAGTGACCACGCTAATCCCTCTAATCCCTCCTGGCCAAACTAGTGCAGAGGGGCTTTAAACAACAACCTCTACTCCGACCTTTCATACGGAATGTACACACCCATGTCAATTGATTTAGAACCCTACCATCTTCACCAGGTTATATGCATGAATCACCACATTTATATATTTCATTTGATCATTTTTTCCCCTGATGTTTTGCCTTGGGTCTTTGTAAGAATTTTCTTGATCCGATAATACATAACAACCCGTCTAGACTGATGAGCGCTCAACACGGGATGCTTATATTTTCTTTTATAGTAACAGTCATCTTATTTGTAGGTGATGATGATGATAATGAAATATATTAACAAATTGTATCATCATTTATGTAGCGCCGCTTACTTGGCCTATATAAGGAATCAGTTCCAAGAGGAAAATATCTATTTTTGTGTTGTTACCTCACATGCTTGCATTAATATCTGTGTTTTGAGCCCTTTTGAGAAGAGTTGAGCTGAACAAAGGGGGTTCCAGGGGATTCCACTCACATTTTGTTTTGTAAATGAGCGGCCACATACAACAGTGACAACCTCTCAGATCTACACAATTGTTTGTTTTATCGGTGCAAATAAAGCGGAGAAATGCAGACCAAAATTGTTTGTTTCATGTTTATGCACTAACACTTAATAATATACATTATTCCAAATTAGTGTATTATATTAGGTGGATGAATGTATTTGGCTATATGTATATGTATAACGCACCAGTATAATTGTCTGTAAAGTTTGTAGTTTCCATTCATCTCAATGAGAGTGAATTGCGTCAGCAGAAAGCAGATACCCCCGCCCCCGCCCCGCCCCCCTTTCTCTTATACTTGGCCATACCCCAAGACTCTTTGGACCCTTCACGTACCCATCCCTATGAGTGGAGCCCCCCTGTGTTCAGCTCAAACTCTTCTCAAAACACAGATATGAATGCAAAGCATTTGAGAAAACAACACAAAAACTGACAACAACATGAAATCGAAGACGGCGGGAATCCAAACCGTGGGAGCCGATCACCGTTGCCTAGGTAACGCATCAACTCGAGCGTCGTCTGCACTTTTCTTTTCATATCTTCAAGTGGGGCACCACCTTTAGACCTGGTGAAAAGAAGTGATTTTCTCTGCAGGTGAGATGTTGACGAAAATACTCAGAAAGGATGATAATCTGGTATGCGCGCGGTTCTAAACTCGGTGGTGAAGTCCTTGAAAGTATTGCCCTTTGTTAAAAACTTCTCAAGAAGTTACATCGAAAATCCGCATTAGCACTGGATTAAACAGGCTCTATTTAGATATTTCGATTAGAAAGGCTTTATTTTTAAATCCGTTCATTTCTTTTATTATTTAAAACCGTTATATTCAACGTAACGGTCTCGTTTGTGCATGCCTTTCGCACATGCATCTTTCTTTTCGTGTTATAGTTTCAAAGAGAACTGGGTGACCTCAAGCACAATTCTAGTATTGGATGTTCTTCTATTCTACTTGAAGCACATCAAAACACACTCCATTCAAACAAGCTGAAGACGGTAGATTGTTGGAATACCACACTATGAAAATTTAATCTAGAAATCTTCAATTATTTCCTCTTGTAATGATCATCCGTAACTCAAGTCCAAATGTACTATTGTGGTTTTTAAAGGTAAAGACCAGTTTTGGAAACGCCCCTCTCTCAAAAAATTGAAATGGAAGCTCTCATTACCAATCATGTGAAAGAATATGTTTTGACTAATACGTGATGATACAAATTTTGCCGGGAAAGTCGGGAAACCGCCTACTAATTGATATATTTGGTAAATTATTATATCTATTGGGACCATATAGATATCGCGCACGTGGTCGCGTAGTCCCATATACATCTTTCTGTCAAGACTGGGCCAAATTTCTTATCATTTTGATGATTCCAGAACCTTGCAGTACACACCAATACTTATATGCTAGATGATCAACCTTTTCTGATCGATTCCACAACGTTTCTTTCACAATGCAATCGCATGACGAGAACTGGTCTTTCTCTTTAAGTAATATGTAGCCTTTTCTTGAGAGGTTGTTGTAGGCGGATATATTATAGGGCTAACCAAAATGTTAAGATGATCTCGATAATTGTTGTTCTTGCGGCATTTCCCTCTGTTATTATATGTTGCCATTCACCAAGGTCGTTGGTTACAGTGGTTTAAAGTCGAAGTGATGTCCTTGAATCTTTATTCAATCTGCTTCTTTTTTGGTAGGGTTTTTCGTATAAATATTTAGTGCGGTTTCTTAAAGTTGGTCGACAGAACACGATTTAATACAATACAATATAAATAACTTCATAATATGTAATAATCATATACATGTATACAGTAACTAGTTTTGTGTAATTATCTGAATATATTCAACAGTGATATTCTTTGTTTCTCTCCATTTCTTTTTTGTATAATTCAGTATAATATTTTCCTTTCCATTTTTCTTTTCATTTTTATTGGGGTGGGGTTAAGAATCAGACAAGTTCATGAATATCATATCAACAGTAATAAAGCTAGGTTTATCGAGTTCCCCCTCTCTCTCTCTCTCTCTCTCTCCTTCTCTTTCTCTCTCTCTCGCTCTCTCTCTCTCTATTTCTGAGAAGTATTAGTATTACGTTGATTATCTCTAGGAATGAGCCAAAATCCACATTTCTTTTATATTTCTTTCTCTTTCTTTTTTTTTTTTTGGAGGGGGTGAATCTGAGGGACTTCGCCAGTATGTATCTTCTATGTTTGGTGTGAGTAGCATGAATCATCTATCCCATAATATAAACACACTGACTGTCTCCCGCCTTCCGTTAATCAGACCATGTTTTGCTTGCCTTGTGTGTTATTCATTAGGTCCATCATCGACCGTCGTGTCCGGGGTTTTAAGGGGTCTATTTCTGTTCCTCTGTTGACTGATGAGCCCCCTCTCTCTAGCTACCAGAATCTTAAAGATTAAGTGGAGTATTGGTCAGACAATATCATTATGAAAGAAACGGTCTTGAAGTTATTACGTACGGTTGATTATGTTGTAAATGTAATAATAATAATAATAATATTGGATTCTTGTATAGCGCACGTATCCACCTTGCATTTTTAATAATAATTGTAGAGTATTTTGAGCTTATAAATAATCAGAATGATAGTTCCACTGTATCGCATTCAATGGAAAGCACTGGACATATAGGTAAAGGTGTCTTGGATCAAATTTGTGGTTCAAAGTTTAATAAGGTTTTTTCCTAGCCATTTTTTAATATGAGAGCATTTTATCTTCCTCTGACATTTCTGCTATGATATTCGTCGACTGACAAGCAAACATAATTAAAATGCTCACAAATTATTTTCGCTTCTACCAGAACTCCATTTTCTCTTTAAAAGGGGTTCATTTCTGTTCCCCCGATGAGTGATGACGACTTGGTACCAGAGGAAGATGGGAGGAGGATATTTTCACACTGATTAGTCACGGTTTGACCAGGGATGTCATCATGGGAACATGGGTCAGTGGATGACATTGGGGGCTCCTCCT